>JASPKZ010010655.1:0-175000 GCA_030220185.1 Diploptera punctata | reverse complement strand
ATTTGGGAAAAAGAAGCTCTTCCAGATGAATGGAAGGAGTCAATTATCGTACCAATTTATAAGAAAGGAGATAAAACTGATTGCAACAACTACAGGGGCATCTCATTACTTTCAACTTCGTACAAAAATTATAACAAATATATTAGTAAGCAGACTTACTCCCTATATTGATGACATTTCTAGGAGATCATCGATGTGCATTTAGAAGAAAGAACAAAAGGTCTACAACAGATCAGATTTTTAGTATAAGACAGATTTTAGAAAATAAATGGGAATATAATGGTACTGTACATCAACTGTATGTAGACTTCAAAAAAGCATATGATTCAATTAAGAGGGAGAAGTTATATAGTATCCTGCTGGAGTTCGGAATTCCTAAAAAAGTTAGTTAGACTTATACGAATGTGTCTAAATGGCATAAAGAGTAGGGTGCGTGTAGGCAAACAGTTTTCGGATACTTTTGAAATCCAGAATGGGTTGAAGCAAGGAGATGCACTATCTCCTCTACTATTTAATTTTGTACTAGAGCATGCCATTAAGTCTTTAGAGAATGAGGAAGGATTACAACTCAATGGTATTAATGAGCTGTTAGTTTATGCTGATGATGTAGGCCTAGTACTATTGGCCGATAGCGAGGAGATACTAAAGGACAATACGCACACACTATTGAGTAACACTAAGAACTTAGGACTGGAAGTAAATATCAATAAAACTAAATATATGGTCACACGTAGAAATCCATTATGTAATGGAAATGGACAGCTAATGACAAATGAGGGAAATTTTGAGGAAGTGCCTGAATTCAAATACCTAGGAGCAATGATCACAAATGGGAATGAGATGCACAAAGAAATTAAACATAGGCTCAATTCTGGAAATGCATGCTATTATGCATTGCAGAGACTCTTGATGTCCCAACTCCTTTCAAAAAACGTTAAACTGAAAATATATAAAACTATTATTCTACCAGTTATATTATATGGGTGCGAACCATGGACTCTTACTTTAAGAGAGGAAAGGAGATTACAAGTATTTGAGAATAAAGTACTTAGGAAAATTTTTGGACCAAAGATAGATGAACAGACAGGTGAATGGAGAAGACTTCATAACAATGAACTACATGGTATGTATAGGAAGCCAGATATAATAAGAACAGTTAAGTCTCGTAGACTGCGATGGGAAGGACATGTTGTACGTATGGGGAATGAAAGACTTGCATGGAAGCTTCTTGTAGGAAAGCCAGAGGGAAAACGCTCAGTTGGTAGACCAAGAATGAGGTGGGAGAATAACATTAACTACGATTTGAGGGAAGTAGATTATACAGGGAATGATTGGAAAGCATTAGCTCAGGATAGGGATGTATGGAGAGCTTATGTCCGTGCGGCCATGAACCTACGGGTTCGATAGTGCCAGTGAGTAAGTAAGTAAGTATTATTATTGTTATTATTATTACTATTATTATTATTATTACTATTATTTTTATTATTATTATTATTGTTTATTATTATTATTATTATTATTATTATTATTATTATTATTATTATTATTATTATTATTATTATTATTATTATTATTATTATTATTATTATTACAATGTTGTAATACGTAACCTTGAAACCCGTCATTACGGAAAAGTTTTGGCGAACCCCCTGAAATACTTTTCGCGAACCACAGGTTGGGAAACGATGCTCTACACTAACTACCGAACCCGGGGTTTCATACATCTCTATATAGAGCTAATATTAGAATGTCTCATTAGTTGAGAGCGGGATTTGTTCCACAATGTAGGTGACTTGTATTGACATTGCAAGAGCGTTTGGGAGGGAAGGGTTGGGCTGTATCACATGTCTGCATATCTATCGGGAGACTCTTCTGAAATATAAACATTTAGGAAGCAATATAAGTTGCCTAATACACAAACATATACTTAGGTTAGAAGTAAAGAAACAAGCTGATAAAGGAGCACATATATCAGGATATATGATATATTTAATTTGGGGCAACAAACATATGTCAATAGAAAGCAAAATCCGCATATACAAATAGAAGTAAAGACACAAGGAGATAAAGAAGCAGAAATATCAGGATATATGATATATATAATTTGGCGAAACAAACATGTGTCAATAGAAAGCAAAATCCGCATACACAAAACGATATTTCGACCAGTTATCGTATATGGATCAGAAACTAGGGCTGATGCAACAAAAACTAAACAAATACTAAGCACATGTGAAATGAAGATCTTAAGAACTGTTCAGGGGAAAACATTATTTGATTGGATACACACACAGAAATTAGAGACAAATGTCAAATTCAAGACATAACCAAATTTATTGTAGACATACGAAAATATTGGAAATATCATACAGAAACAATGGAAAACAACAGAATTTCAAAAAGAAAAAAAGAAAAAAAAAAGGAGCAAGAGAAGGATAGACAGTGGCTGCACATTCAATACGTCTTCCTCCGAGGAGTGATTTGGGAAATAAACAGGATAAAAATCTTACAAATAAAGAATAGTAATAAGGAAAAGATTATGCATTGCTTACAAGTAATAAAACGTTTTAAGACAAAGATTGCCCTATCGCATGCACATTTGTTTTCGTTGTGGGTGGCATTTCGCACTACACGTAAAATCAGGTACGCGCAATATTAACTACTATTAACTACCTTCGGTCGTACTCTACAATGACCCCACTTATTTACTAAATGAAACGTTCTTTCTGCTTCTGTCTTTCTACATGAAATAGTTGTCATCATAGCCCGGTAGGTATGCAGCTATGTAATACACCCCATTCCATCTCTTCGCGCGCATTCTCTTACAGTCTCTACCAGCACAAGTAAGCCTTCAACATTGTGGAACAGATTCTGCTCTCTGCTCATAAGTAATGGCGGTTTTTATACTAATTCCGAGCTAAGTTCCAGTTGTACTGTAAACAAACTTGCATAAGGTATTACTCCGCTGACTCCGTCTATTGGAGGAACCATGGTGCTACTTTTACCCGCCATATAACTGAATTGTGTACGGAACTGTCATCCACTATTTAACTCATGTCCCAAATTGCAGTCAGTGACCAATCACATTTCAATGAATTTTGATTTACAACCAATCACAGGCGTTTTTCATCTCGATTTTATCAAATGGCTCGCAGATTGTATAAATAGTGCACGAATTTAATCAGACTCTGCATGCAAGATATAATAGAAAAACATTCGTAGCAATTGATTGTACCACAAAAAAAAAACTCTGTTTGAACTTTCTTAAATGTATTATTTCCCAGGAATTAACGTTGCACAAAAATATAATTGACATATTTACATCATAGGACATCAGAAATTAATTAATAACCTGTAATAATGTGTTTCATTTTTTCTCCACTAGGGTGCATTCTTACAGCGATTCTATTTGGCAACAAATATGATCTGGTTGCAGTGATGAACAAATGAAACACGTTTCTGATTTGTTTTCAAACATCGCCGTTTACAGTAAATATATTCGATTCGATTGAGGGTCTTTCCACTTTACAGCGGTTGCCCTTTTACCAGCCGGCTGCTTGCCCTTCACATCCACATGTGTCAATCACAGAGGTAGATGATCAACAGCCAGTGTAGGGGTGACATGTGGTTAGCATGTCGAGTCCCCCAGCCGTTATAGCTGGTTCCTCAACCTGGAGTCGCTACTTATTGTAGCTACCCAATTGCCTCACGATGCTGGGTGGGCACCGGTCCCATACTGGCCGAAATACCATGAGAAAATTTCTTCTCCCATGGAGACTCGAACCAGCGCAAGTCCCGTAGCTCTGCGCCAAGGCTTCCTACCTTAACCGCTCGGCTACGGCGCGGGACCAGTAAATATATAAATATTTTAAAATAACTATATTTAAAGAATGATTTGTGAGTAAAGAGCTTAATTTTATTCGTTAAATAGTCCTAACGAATGCCACTCTTAATTTCAAAATTCTCAAGATAAATTCACTCCTCACTTCATGGGAATTTATCGAAAATTTGGAATTCACTCGTGGCATTACTTATGATAAGAACATTGTTCTTAGGTAACATCGTATTTTACGGGAAATAAGGCTGAGTACAAGGTAAGATGGTACCAACAATTAGGAACTTTCATTTCTTATTTATGACAAAAAGTATACATGTGCCTACCTAATCAGCTGTTTACGCTTTTCCATTATATCAATGGATATCCTTTATTTGCAATTTCTTTGCGAGCAAAATATATGCTCTATGCTGATTCATCTATAAATTCTGCTGATATTTTCACCACATCCTTAATGGGTAATGTTGGATATTTCTCACTAAACTGCTCGAAAAATTTCAAAATAATTTGTTTCTCTCCGTTTTTCAAATGGTTTATTTTCCAATGTATTATGAAATTCTACCGAAAGCGGCTGTTTTAAAACAACAGAAATCCCAACGTGTTCTGCATTGTATGTCCATAAGATTACAACAATGTTAATTTAAGATATTAAAATTGCAATTATATATTTTAAGATACTCCCATACACCTTACATAGAGACGTATTCTAGATAATATATATATTTAGTTCCTTTATTTTCAGTGTTAGAGAGCGAATTACACTTCCTTACTACCATTGGCTGCAATAATATTTATACTTATTATTATTATTATTATTATTATTATTATCATTATTATTTATTATTATCATATATAATAAAAATACAACCATACATCTGAAATTATACACGTAATCAGTTGTCAACAACATATCAGAAAGGGGTTTCAAAACAGAGTATTTAACAAATGACCCAGATGAATTATATATTGAAGGGGTAAAGATAAAAAAGATCGATAGTTTATGTTAATTGGGATCAATTATAGACAAAGATGGAACATCAAATAAAGAAATAGCAAAAAAGGATCAGTAATGGAAGGAAAACCATAGGAATGTTAAACTCTATACTATTGAGTAAAAACAACATTAACAGAACAAAAACAACTAGTTGCACGTCCTTACTAGAAAGTATACAATTATATGGATCGGAAGTTTGGACAATAACAACAGCATGTCAACAGAATAACTGCTGTTGGAATGGATTTTTTGAGAGGAGCTGCCAGAAAATCTCGACTGGAAAGAATTAGAAATACATAAATTATAAAATGGATGAATGCAGAAAGAAGTATAATGGATGAAATTGAACACAGAAGGCTAAAATTAGACTGTTAGTACATGCTGATGATGTATTACTATTGGGCCATAGCGAGGAGATACTAAAGGCCAACACGCACACACTATTGAGCAATACTAAGAAATTGGGAGTGGAAGTAGATATCAATAAAACTAAATATATGGACACACATAGAAATTAATTATACAATGGAAATGAACAGTTAATGACAAATGAAGGAATTTTGATGAAGTGACTGAATTCAAATACCTAGGAACAGTAATCACAAATAGGAATGAGATGCACAAATAAATTAATCATAGGCTTAATTCTGGAAATGCGTGCTATTATGCATTACAGAGACTCTTCACTTCCCAATCCTTTCAAAAAACGTAAAAATGAAAATATATAAAACTATTATTCTACCGGTAATTATTGATGCAAAATATAAGACTCTTATTTAAGGGAGGAAATGAGATTACGGGTATTTGAGAATGAAGTTCTTATGAAAACTTTAGGCCAAAGGGAGATGAACAGACAGGTGAATGGAGAAGACTACATAACAGTGAACAGCATGGTCTTTATAGGAAGCCAGATATAATAAGAACAGATCAGTCTCGCAGACTGCGATAAGCAGGACATGTGGCACGAATGGGGAATGAAAGACGTGCATGGAAGCTTCTTGAAATAAAACCAGAGAGAAAAAGCCCAGTTGGTAGACCAAGAATGAGGTGGGAGAATATCATTAACTATGATTTGAGGGAAGTAGATTATACAAGGGATGATTGGAAAACATTAGCTCAGGATAGGGATGTATGGAGAGTTTATGTCCGCACGGCCATGAACCTGCGGGTTCGATAGTGTCAGTGAATTAGTTAGTTAGTTAGGCTAAAATTGTACGGACACGTAAGAAGAATGCAGGATGGAAGACTACCAAAGGCCGTCTATGCATGGAGAACTGAAAAAAGGAGCAGTAAAGGAAGACCAAGAACAACTTGAAAGAATAACATTCATAATTCAGTGAGGAAATTTGGTGTAGCGGATGAAAATGCAGAGGACAGAGAACGATGAGAACTTTAATTAAAGGAAATTTGTGAATATTTGTTACAAACTGATAGTCTTTATGTCCGTAGTAATTTATTTATATTTTAAATCTCATATTAATTCCCAACAAATATGTTATTATGTTACTATTATTTATTATTTTGAAAACACCATCGTGCAAAAAATAATGTACAACACACGTTTTGTGAAGTGTTTTACAGAATCTCTTCTTCTTCTTCTTCCTTCCAAGTATTAGGCCAAAGCCTGTTACGATCCTATAGAAAATTTTCCCTCCAGCGTTTCATAGGACGGTCCAGTGATCTTCGTCCTCTTGGTATATAATTATAAACAGCTTTGGGGATCCGATTTGAACTCATTCTTTCAAGATGGTGTTTCCAATTTAGTTGGTACTGTTTAATATATTCCAAAATTGGCGTAGTCTTCAATTCTTTTAAGATATCGGTGTTCCTTTTCCGATCCCATCTGGTGTAACCCGCTGTTCTGCGCATGAATCTCATTTCACACAAGCCGTTATTCTGCTTTCATGTTGTTTTTTTAGTGTCCATGCTTCACTACCATAGGTCAACACTGGTCTAGCCAAAGTGTTATATAAACGTAATCTGGTGTTTTTTTTGTACAAGGGATGGTTTCATAACTTGATTAATAATTCCTAAACTTTTATTATAACTAGTAACTTTTTCAGGGATATCCTTTTCATCCCAGATAGAGAGATAATATCCAAGATATTTAAATTGATTAGATCTCTCTAAAATTTTATTCTGGAGACAGATTTTACTTTGTATGGGGTCCTTCCCATGAAATGCCATAATTTTAGTTTTGTTAATTGATATTTCCATATTAAATTTGGCACCTATTTTTTGTAAATTATAAATTGATCGTTGCAAATCATTTTCGGAAAGTGCCAGGAGAGCTAAATCGTCTGCAAAAAGAATAGCATCGAGTTTGAGGTTCCTATTGATGGGTATATATCCTCGTGTTTTCCTCCATTCATTTATTAATTTATTCATGTATATAATGAAAAGCACCGGTGAAAGTCCACATCCCTGTCTTACTCCAGTGTTGATCTTTTCCCAAGAAGATAATTTGCCATCTTGTTTAACAGAGATTTCATTCGGAAATTAAAATCCTCGCTATCGCTTGGTTTTTAAATATTTTTCCTCGATTCTATAGAAACCACTTCCCCACCTTGCATCGTAATATACAATTTTTTTCATATTTTCAATCACTTTATGATAACAATTAATTTCATAATTCCCATTATTTATTTTAATGACAGATTTGCATCTATTGTTCTGACGACGACAGCAAATAACGACGTTACTACACTGTGGACATGTCATTACGTCTAATGAAACATACACATTCATTTATGATTGCTCAGCTAGGGTTGTTCATGTTGACCTTTTGTGTGTACAGAGTATGACGTCAGTTACAGGTAGATGCCCCGGAGTGCGACTTTGAATCCGTCATCCTAACACTATTTTCTTTTCCTCTCGATTTGCGTAAAAGTCATTTATATTTTATATATATTTTGGTGTGATTTGGAATTGAATTTACTAATCCAACATTCACAAATTATATTTGTTTATTCTCCATTTCTTTACCAGCCTACCAACATATACCTATCGTTTACAAATTGATCGATATATGAAGGTTCAAAGCAAAAGTGGACTAAGTCCATATTTTACTCTTTTGAAAAAAACTGTTATAAAATTAAAGTAATATTTATAATTGGATATGAAGGATTAAACAATATTTTTACAGCGAAAAACAATAAATACAACAGTTGGTATTCTCTCCTGGCATAGCGTTCATGTAACCCATTTTTGAGGTTGGGGCGCTTGGAATGATATGAACGGTAATGGTGATCGCAATGATGCGCCAGGAGAGGCCTTAAACAAAACTTATGTAATGAGGGGATAATGATGTTCAGATGGTGTTCGGGTACCGTTTAGACCTTAAAGGTTCCTGACATGTGTCTTACAGGTCAGGAACAGGAAAAACCCCGAAAAAACCTCACCCAGGAAACCTGTCCCGACCGGCGATATAACCAAGTCCCGCTGCGTAACAAGGTAACACGCTACCTCGAAACACAGCGGTGGATCGATCCCAAATGTAGAAATTAAGATTTTTATCTTTTCCGCGCCGTAGCCGAGCGGTTAAGGTAGGAAGCCTTGGCGCAGAGCTACGGGACTTACGCTGGTTCGAGTCTCCATGAGGGAAGAAATTTTCTCATGGTATTTCGGCCAGTATGGGACCGGTGCTCACCCAGCATCGTCAGGCAATTGGGTAGCTACAATAAGTAGCGGCTCCAGGTTGAGAAACCAGCTATAACGGCTGGGGGACTCGACATGCTAACCACATGTCACCCCTACACTGGCTGTTGATCATCTACCTCTGTGATTGACACATGTGGATGTGAAGGGCCAGCAGCCGGCTGGTAAAAGGGCAACCGCTGAAAAGTGGAAAGACCCTCAATCGGATCTTTTCCTCCAAATAAGTTTATTTTTTTATTTCTATAACCCGAAAATTAGAAAAAGTAGTACATTTACTTTTACCATTTTCATTAAGAATTAAGAATTAGCTCTTAAACATCCCTTTTCAGGCAAGTGCTTCCTGCGACTGCAAGAGTGGCTTAGTTACATCCCCCGTTTAGCCAACCCCTTGGGACTATCCTGAACTATGAAAATGTTATTCCTTTCATAACAATTAATTGGTGTTTATTTGCGGCAAGGATTTTAGCAATAAGATAAATTATATGTTATATAAAATATTATTTTGTGTAACATCAATTCAATAGAGGGAGATCTCTCATTTTTTTTAACAGCATGAGCTTTATACTCTCTCAATTTTTTTTGAACAGGCTTTATACTCTTTGTCTGATAATTTTCGTAGATTTATAGCATGCTTGGTTGCACATTATCATTCCATCTTATTTATTTCTCTCTTGCATCTGTTTTAAATATTTCATGTCTTTCAAACTTTTCTTGAGTTATTTTAATAAAAAATGTAACTCCTGTAGCACTCCTTTCCGATATTTTCTGCTTCACTCATTATAACTTTCTTTCTGTTGTAGAAAGATTTTTTCTAAATATTCAACTTATTTTCTTCCATTCCATTGTCTTATATTATATTTTTAATTTCTTTGAAGTGTTTGCAAACCTCGAACATTGTTCTTGTACCGGTATAGATAACATAAACTGTATATATACCTAACTGTCCTTCTGATAACACTGGTCAATATGATTTTTGTCTCATGAGTACCAATAGCTGTACTTAACGCAGTTTTGTTATCGTGTTTTCAAATATGTATTCGGAATTTCTCCATCACCCACAGTTTTTTTTATTTCAATTTCAATTGATGGATTTAAATAATTATTTTAATAAACATTTTTATTCCATTTGTCCATTGTAAAATAAAACCAAATGAGCTAACTCACGAGTCATTTATTAAGATATTTTACAACCTTTCATCCTCGCCAGCTTTAAGCTCCCTGATCAAAACTCTGATATCTTTATGATTTAGATTTCGTTTGATTTCAATATTGATGGTATATCTACCTTCCGGCGATACCTTCCCTATAATTTATTCTGTTTCCCTTATATTGAAGTTCTTGCAAGGTTTTGGCATCACACCAAGAGCTAGCCGCATAAACGTCTGAACTCCTGATGAGCTGCTTGTAAACCGTATGTTTAATATTTATATGAATTGTGGGTAAAGACAGGAGTGACAACAGGAACCAGACTCGCTGCTCAAGCCTGGCTACGTTTTATAGGCCGGGAATAGAAACTTCCCGGACATTCATAGGAAGATTTCCAGTATGGAAGTTTCTGGTCATTGATCTTCTCGAAAGGGAAGTAGAGACATAGAGAAATCTTCGGAATAGGAGTCTAGATGCTTCGATGATCTGCACGAGTCTTTTGACTCTCGAGTCGGCAATTCACGAATCTATTTCTACCAATGCGAGACCACTATTCTCGGCGTTACCCTCAAAATTCAAGAGTCGATATTACGATGTGTCACAATATGGATGAGTGTGATAAAATTCAGGAACAATTTGCCCTTAAAGGTTTCTGATATTTGTGTTATAGCGAGAGAAAAAAAACCCTAAAAAAAGTCACCCTCTCACGACTGAGGATAGAACCCAGGCCGGCTGCGTATATGGCAACGACGTTACCTGGAGACCACAACGACGAACAAAGTCCTTTATTGATATTTTAATGTCAAATCGTCGGCCGCGGTGGACTAGTGGTTATGCTTCTTGCCTCTGGTCCCGAGGGTCGCGGGTTCAAACCCGGCCTGAGTCGATGGATTTTTTAGGACGGAAAAATCCAAGGAGCAAGTACTCCGGGAGGGACTTTAAGCCGTGGGTCCTGAGTCTGAAGATTTTTAGGCTCGTAAAAAATCCTAAGCCTGAATGAAAAAGCCTCTAAGCAAAATTTACCGGATTTCCCGTCCTAGTACTACCTTGGTTTCCTAGATGTCAGTATGAGGCGGAACGCTGACCACGGACCACTCAAAATGACATCCAGGGCCTATACGAAAACAAGTGTAACTAAATTAGTATGGTTCAAATTCTTCCCTGTAGGGGGAGAGCGCCTAAATCTCTGTAAAGGGAAAAAATGGGCTTACAATACAATACAATACAATAATATCAAATCAACGTTCAAAAATTTTCAGTAAATTATAAATATTCTTTATCTTGTAATATGATTTAAAAAGTAAAATGAACACACTACAGGAGACACTTGGGTTAGTAGGAGGTTAAGGCTACCACTTTTTCTAGACAAAGGCACTTGATATCAGCCGGATTGTCAGTCCTGCGTGACAGCCGCCTTTACTCCCAGAGCAAGCGTCTGGTACTCATTTCAGTTAGAGGCTGAGTCAACCCAAGGGCTTTGGTTCCACCAGAAGGTTTGGGTCTGTTTAAAAATCCTGACCCCACCGGGCTTTGTAGCGAACTCTTTAACTACTACGCTACGGCGGGGTATGCCCCGTAATATGACCTACTATAATGAAACGCAGCGGGCCCGGGTTCGATCCCTGGTCGGGGAAGTTTTTCTGGGTGAAGTTTTTATCGGGATTTTTCCTCACCTGTAAGACAAATGTCAGGCCCAAACGGTCCCCGAAATCATATGGCTATCATCATCATCCTTCACCGGTGTGGAAAACAACGGGAAGCTACCACACCTACAATTCTCTAGTAAAGCTGCAAGCATGGCATGAAAATGCTATGATTGCAGTGAAGGACCTCCCTCGGCAGAATTACTATGAATTGATAATTAAATGTCTTCTTCTTCTTCTTAAACTTAATTTGTAGGATTTTCATCCTGTTTATTTCCAAAATCACTCCTCGGAGGAAGACGTACTGGATGTGCATTCACTGTCTATCCATCTCTTGGCAGGTCTTCCTCTTGTTCTTCTCTCCCGTCCATTGGTCTATCTTCTTTAGCTCTTTTTGCAACCCGGTTTTCTTCCATTCTTTCTATATGACCCTTCCAATATTTTCGTCTATCTATAATAAATTTGGTTATGTCTTGAATATGGCATTTGTCCCTAATTTCTGTGTTGTGTATTTTATCAAATAATGTTTTCCCCTGAATAGTTCTTAAGATTTTCATTTCGCATGTGCTTATTATTTGTTTAGTTTTTGTTGTATCAGCCCTAGGTTCTGCTCCATATACGATAACTGGTCGAACTATCGTAAAAGTATAACTTTAAATATAAATTTCTTAATCTAGGATAAAATAAGTTATTTTTAGATATGATTTGATAGGCCTACATCTATGTTTTCAAATATTAATTTATAAATTATTTTATAATACGTTTGAGTTCATTAACAAAATTTCTCTCATTAACTAATTTCTTATTTGAAATTACGAACCAGAGTATAGTGAAAATTTCTCCAAGGGAGAGGGTGACAACGAACTGACCAGCATATTGATCGAAATTCACCCCGTGTGGTTTTTGCGGTTGCTGAAGGGGTTGGTACAAACTCTGCAGCGTTCAGAGCTTTGTGGAAGCAGAGCATCAAACTAAAGTGTTGCCAGTTATACTTGAGTCATGCTTTGTAAGCAGTCAGGAATGTTCACTAACAGAGAGAATTAAGTGCTTACAATGGTCACACTGCTCAAGATTTCAACTATTCTGTCATTTGACATTTTGACGAATGTTATTCCTGCAAAGTGGGATTAGAACTGAATTAAATTCCTTCCCATGTCAGTTTAAAATAATCAACTCACTGAACTTAAAACAGATGAAGAAATATGAAAATTCAAGATTTACAATTAAAATGTGATTCACTATTCAACTAATTAAGTGACACTATCGAATGCTAGGACATAAGCTCTCAATACATCCCCATCCTAGCTAATGTTTTATAATCATCTCTTTTATTAAGTAAAACGCTTCAATAATTTTATGGGACGAGAAGACCCTATAGAGTTTAATAATATTATTAATTTAATTGCTGAAATGAGCTTCTTCAGACCAATAGCAGGGTATCAAAGAACAGAAAAAAAACACAACACAGAAATAAGACATCAACTAAAAGTAGAGGAATAAACACAACAATAGAGAAATGCAGAACAAACTGGGAAAACACTTGGCAAGGATGACAGAATAGAATACCCAAAGCAGCATTCGCCACGAGGAAGAAGAAGTTTGGGAAGACCAAGGAAAAGATGGAAAGAACAGCAATTTGGAGCCGGAACAGGCTAGTAAATAAGCCTAAACCGTGAAGAAGAAGAAGAAGAATTTAATTGGTTGGGTTATTATTTTAAATTTTAATCTACTTCCCCCAAATCATAGATCATATTATATCTAACTAATTGACTCTAACTCACTGGCACTATCGAACCCGTAGATTCATGGCCGCGCGGACATCCTGAACCAATGTTTTCCAATCATCCCCTTTATAATCTATTTCCCTGAAATCATAGTTAATGTTATTTTTCCATCTCATTTGTGGTCTACCAACTGGGCGTTTTCCCTCAATTTTCATATGATATCGTGAAAAGCTATCAAATACGCATTCTAATTCTTCATAGAACTCATCCTTCATCTTGTCATCTTTATCTTCTGTGGGGCATGTACATTTACGATTATAAAATCATGTCGTTTACCCTTTAGAATTATGTATGATATCCTATCACTGACAAACTTAATATCTGGGATAGCGGATAGGATCCTCCTTCGGACTAAAAAAACACGTTCCAAATGCAGGTCTTTCTGCACCTCCGTAGTATAATGGAAAGCTTCCTGATTCCTGACTAACCTTCTCGTGGCCATCTAACTTCCTGTAAAGCGACTATGTCCAAGGGTGATTTATCTAATTCACGGGTTAATACCTCTAGCGCCCCGCTATTCTAATACATCCTAAGAACATGTCCCTATGTTTGAGCCTTTGGCATGGGTTGTTTTGAAGTAGTCTCCGCTCGGAGAACCGAATGGGGGACTATTTGACCTCCGGAAAATTTTACCCCAGTTGAACCCATGTCCGCATTTCTTGACTGTTGTATTTTTACGGTGAAAGATTGTCACTCTTTCGACCAAGGTACTTTTTTCGTCTGGCTTATCACCTTCGACCAGTCCGGCATGGGTAACCCTATCGACAGCAATGCTACCGCCGGCATAGCTCTCGGGATCATTTAAGCACGCAAGCCACTCCACCACGACAAGTAAAGATACGATGGAGGGGTTCATGTTATGCTCCCACCTCAATTCTTGTTCTACCAATTGGTCGTTTTCCCTCTGGTTTTCCATGTAGCTTCCATGCCTTTCTTTCTTTCCCCATTCGTGCCTCATGTTCCGCTCAACCCAGTCAACGAGACTTAACTATTTTTATTATATAATGTTCCTATAAAGATAATGTTCAAATTCTTCCTTGTAGGGGAAGAGCGCCTAAATCTCTGTTAAGGGAAACATGGGCTTACGAGAAGAAAATACAGATCATATATCTCAATGTAACGTAGACTTCTCCATTCGCATGTCTGTACTTAAAAAAATTTCCTGAGAACTTTATTCTGAAATGCTTGTAATCTTTTATCCTCCCTTAAAATAAGAGTTCATGTTTCGCATCCATATAATAGAACTGGGAGAATAAAAGTTATGCATATTTTTTATTTTAACGTTCTTTTTAGAGAAGTTGGACGACAAAGAGTCCCTGTATGCAAATAGACACCCATTTCCAGAATTGAGCCATATTTAATTTCTTTGTGCATCTCATTCCTATTTGCAATTTTTGTTCGTAGGTATTTGAATTCAGCCACTCTTCTTCAAAATTTCCCTCATTTGTCATTAACTGTCCATTTCCATTACACAGGTTGATTCACAATAAGCATTACAGACCTCTAGGAGTTGTAGACGGGACTTAGTAGATAAAGTTTTGATAAGGAATCCATGTCCGGAAACGTACCATTTTGATGTAATATAAGTTTGAAAATCGAAACACAATGATATGATATCGTGTGTCTTGTGTTTGAAAATAACTATTATAGACTTCTAGGGGTTTACTACACCTGTCGAATAGGAGGTAGAGGTTTTTGCACGAATTCTTGCTGCAGCAGAAATTATTGAGGACATACCAGGTCTTGTGTGGCGTGTGTATTACAACATGCGTCGCAGGTACATTCTGTGTAACGAACAAAAGGGTCCCACATGCAACCACATTTGTAGTAACAGCCCTTAAAATTCTGTAATACTTATTCTGAAACACAAGACATGCGATATCATCCCACTGTGTTCTGATTTTTAAAACCTATTTTAGATCGAAATGGTACGTTTCCAGACATGGGTACCTTATCAAAACTTTATATAAAACATGTAGTCAATGTACACATTTCACCAATTAAATGAAAAGAGTCAACATGCTTCAACAGTGAAGCTGTCATTTTCAGGTATCAATATTTAGTCTTGATAATGACAGCTTCGCTGTTGAAACGTGTTGACTCTTTTAATTTTTAATTGGTAAAATGGATACACTGACTAATTTTTTTACGATTTATTAACAACTTTATCTACTAAGTCCCCTCCACAACCCTAAAAGTCTGTAATACTTATCGTAAATCATCCTGTATAATGTATTTCTATCAATTATGCACTTTTCTTCTATCTTCCTCTCTTCCTCCTTCCTATTGGGGATGTTTGGTTTTTTTTAGCATTTTTTCTTTTTTATGATGAACGAGGAGCTGGCCCGATGCATCCCCCCCCCCAACCTGGGGGACGGGTAATTTTTGCTCAAGGTTTTCTTCCTCTAGCCTTTGATAGTCCAGTATCTTAATGCAAGGCAACAGCGCTAGTTTTGGTCCGTCTTGGGTATTTTATTTCCCCAGTTCCCGCCATATCTGGTGAGCATTCCCTATCCTCCACCTGGGGAAGCGCCCGATGGGAGACTGGCAACTCCACAATTCTTAAGAATTAGAAATTCCATATAGTTAATTTCTACATTTCGACACAAGAACAACTATGATTGAGGTAAACTTTAGGAGTATAATAATTATTTCAAAGCATAAGCAATCTAGCGTTATTTATTCTTAACCAATATGAGCTTCAAACTTGGACATAGACTGCAACGTACGGTAATTGTCCGCGTTTTTGAACAAAAAAATTCATAAATCCTATTTAAGAAAGCCTATACACGTGTTACTGGCCTTTCTGTAAAATCGTAAAACTGCTGAAATGAGACATTCTCTATCTAAAACCACTTTAACAATTTAAAAACTGTTTCCCAATGTTCTGTGTGTTAAATATTGAATTTGAATTTCTTCTCCAGCCTTCCCTATTATTCCATTACCTTTTCCCTGTTATGCTTTGCCTAATTTATGTTTTTATACCGTGAATCCTAGCACAATTTGGTTTACCTCTCTTAAACCTCTCTGGCAGCAGTCATTACAAAACTTCCTTCGGCAGTTGTTCTCCAGCCATTCTATTCAAATGCCCGTAACTGCACTTGTTTTTTGTTATACATTATCCAATAAAGATTATTTTACTCCCATTTCAGTTCTCCTTACATTGTTTCCAAACTTGTCTCTTTTAACGAATTCGGAAGGAATAAAGATATTGAGATTGTTCTCACTAAAATATTTTAACAAACCTTTGCCGATCCTATCAAATAGACTATGACCAAAATGTATATATATACACATATATATACAGGGTGTTTCATAAAGGATGGCGCAAAATTGAATGGTTGAAAATATACGATAAAAGAAGCAACAATGTTCCAATAAACATGGGTCCACAAACGAGCCATTTGCAAGATAATTACGAATGTATGGTTACAAGCCGCCAATGACTTCACTGTAGACATCGTCCTAGTTAGTAGAAATTTATTTGAATTTAGACTTTACTATTAATTTTTCATCTCATTTAGTTCACATTCATTTCACAGTTCACTTCACTTATGGGTTACCTGTTAAAGGAGATGTTAAAGTGTCTTCCTTGCATCTGGATGCAATACTGAGCTCGTCTCTGCAATGAATGTCGAATTCTTTCGAAAACCCCTGGATCATTTCTGAATTTTTGACAAACGTGTACAACTCTCTGCTCCAGTTCTTCAATTGTGTTAACGGGTGTGCTGTACACTTCGCTTTTGAGGTGACCCCAGACATAAAAATCCAAAGGATTTAGATCAGGTGATCTTGGAGGCCAAGGTACAGATCCGCCTCGACGTATCCATCTTTGGCCGTATCTGCGCGTTAGATGCCGTCTCACAGCAGCAGCAAAATGTGCCGGAGCTCCATCATGCATGTACCACAAACTCCGACGTTGCTGAAGTGAAACATCCTCAAGCAATCCTGGAAGATCACGCCGCAGAAATCTAAGGTACCTCCGTCCATTAAGTTTTCGTGGAAGAATGTGTGGTCCCAATGAGATAATCACCTAGTACGATGTTACAAACAATGACGTCAGTGGCGGCTTGTAACCATACATTCGTAATTATCTCGCAAACGGCTCGTTTGCGGACCCATGTTTATTGGGACATTGCTGCTTCTATTATCGTGTACTTTCAACCATTTAAGTTTGCGCCATCCTTTATGAAACACCTTGTGTATACGATCACGATATGCGAGTATGTCCAATGTGTGGGAGCTTTGAAGACGATATACATATATTAGGAAAATGTAACGATTTAGAATATTGGAGTTGTCAATTATTACCGGAAAGGCTTCTATATTCAAATCGTGAAAGATTGGCATGCTACGAGTTAAAAGTTCATTTCTACGCCCTGTATTCTACTTTGAAAATTTTTGGTAATTACCCAAGTTTCACTCCCGTAAAGTTATGCAGGAACTGCCAATGTTTTATAAAACTTCAATCTAGTATCTCTTCTTGTTTTGTTCTTTAATGTTCTATGTATAGTTCCGCATATCACTTGAAATTTCGACAGTTTCAAATTTATATCTCTTTCAGTTATCAGGCGTAGTATAAACAATAAAAAAATGTCGATAATGACTCATTTCATATAACCTTTCAAAATTGTAACTTCTTAAATGGTCATCTGATATTTTATTCTTCTCTGTTATTAGAAGTTTGTTAGCTAGATAGAGCTGATTTGGAGCATATACATGTTCAACGTGTTACATATATTTATACTCATAGACCTGTTAGCATTAACGTGATTATGAAATCGAGTTTGCGGGGAATTTGTGGGCGAGATGGTAATTGAACTCATCATTTGTTCACGCCAGAGCGAGCATTTGACAGTACGTGCAAAATCCACATCCGTTCTCTGCATCAACATTTATGTAAAACAGCATGAAAACAGTAACTACAACACAATATAAAAACATAAAATAATTGTTACTTGAAATGATATCAAAGCACTCTTATTGCACAGAAAAAAAACAGAGGAGTCAATGGGCTTATGACTTTCAGGAAATTCAATGATATGCCGAATTTGAAATAAAGATCTTCTTGAAGGTGTTACTGTATCCATATTTCAGAAAATTCTAGAGATCAAGACGGAGTTTCTCTCAGCTTCGTAAAGATATTTGAAAAGATTGTCTACATCATATCACAATTCAATTCATTGTTTTTATATTAATACTAACTTTTACTGCATTTATTCAATTATCACCTCACTCTATAATGTTTGGGGGTTGATATATTTTTCATGGTTATATATATATATATATATATATATATATACATGAAAAAAAATATTATTTATTTTTAAATGTAATTTAACATTTTTTTTACAAACTGAATATTGTTACTATTTTGGAAGCGGTACGATTTCACCTAATTTACCTTAAATAGGATAGAACGAATATATATTAAACTAAACTTAAACATCAATTAATAATAAAGAGACTAAAGGGAAGTTTTAAATTGAATTATTTTTCCCATAAAACAATATATATATATATATATGTCCACCGCTGTGGTGTCGAGGTAGCGTGCTGCCTTGTCACGCAGCGGGCCCGGGTTCGATCCCCGCTTGGGGCAGTTTTTCTGGGTGAGGTTTTATCGGGGTTTTTCCTCACCTGTAAGACAAATGTCAGAAAAACTTTAAGGCCCAAACGGTCCCCGAAATCATGTGGCCATCATCAACATCATCATCCTTATCATTATCATCTCATCATCATCATCATCCTTCACCGGTGTGGGAAGCAACGGGAAGCTACCACACCTACAATTCCCTAGTAAAGCTGCAAGCATAGCATGAAAATGCTGTGGTTGCAGTGAAGGACCTGCCTTCGGGCAGAATTACTATGGATGTATATATACAACTAAAACGTACTGATTTATAAATCGTAACAATACTCTTCAGGTTTAAAAAAAAGGTTAGAAAAGTGTTAAATGGCGAATGAGACAGGGGATCGATATTTCTTGTAGAAAACGTAATACTTTAGGAACAGAAAGAGGTCGAAAGATTGGAAATAAGTATAGCCCATCAAATAATAATAATAATAATAATAAGTTAATAATAATAACAATAATAGTCCTATAATAATGGTTTTAATAAATAGGATCTTCTTGGTGACTATTTAACTTATGCCCCAAATGGGAGTTAATGACCAATCACATTTCAATGATTTTTGATTTCACGCACCAATCACAGTCTTTTTCACCTCGATTTTATCAGTTGAATTTTATCATTGTAAAATCAACCTCCTCCTCCTTTTTTTTAACATTCTGATAGGCCATAGCATTATTTTGCAGTGACTGCATGTGGCTACCGGATTGTATATATAGTGCACGAATGTAACCTTATTGTGGTTCGGGAGATAATAAAAAAACATTTGTAGCAATTGATTATGCTACAAAAAAAAAAAGAAACCATTGTTTGCACTTTCTTAAACGTATTTTGTCCCAATAGCGTTCCAGAAAAATATAATTGACATATTTACATCATAGGACATCAGAAATTAATTTATATACATTAGATGTGTTTCAATATTTCTCCACTAGGGTGCATTCTTACAATGTTGCGATCATTTGGCAATAAATAATATGATCTGGTTGCAGTGATGAACAAGTAAAACATAACGTTTTTCATTTGTTTCAAACATTGCCGTTTATATTAAATATATAAATATTTTAAAATAAATATATTTAAACAATGATTTGTGAGTAAATAGCTTAATTTTATTCGTTAAATAGTGCTAACAAATGCCACTCTTGATTTCCAAATTCTCTAGATAAATTCACTCCTCACTTCGTGAGTCGTGAATTTATCGATAATTTGGAAAGCACTTATGGCATTACTTATGATAAAATTACATTTCACAGAGTCAATAAAATCCCAAATCATCAAAATAAAAAGTTAAAAGAATCTTAAGTTTTCATAATGAAAGCGTCGCTATTGAAACGCGTTAACACTCTTAACTTTTAAATTCGGTTAATTGGGATTTTATTGACTCTGTGTAATACAATCCCAAAATAGTTAATAAAAGACAAGCATTAAACATCATTTTTAGTATTTGGTCCTAATAAATAAAAAGAGAGCAAATTTGTACTTATAAAAGTAAAGCTAATATTAAAAATAGTGTTTTTTAAATATATTTTATTATGAACGATTTAGTTTATTTTATTGGATTGTTATTATTATTATCATAATCATTATTATTATTTTTAATATTATTAATATTATTATTACTGTTGTTGTTGATGATGTGTCCACCGCTGTGTTCTGGGGGCAATGTCATTGCCTCGTACGTAGTGGCCTCGGATTTGATCCCTTATCGGGACAAGTTTCTTGGATGAGGATTTTTTTTCTGGGTTTTTCCTCACTTATTTAGAACCATGACTCATTTCGTGCGTGAAATTTCGAAAATATTAAAGCTATGGAAGTGGATCTCAACGAATTCTTCGCATCAAAAACCAGGGATTATATCGGGCGGGCTAACAAACCTCGTTGTAAGATGACTCAAAACCATATAACTCTGATGGCCTGTACTTTGAAGAGCAGTTTAATTTCTTGTCAGAAAACATTAAAAAATACAATTTTATTTAAAGAAAAATCACATTACTTACGACATAATATCTCTATTATTATTATTATTATTATTATTATTATTATTATTATTATTATTATTATTATCATCATTATCATCATCATTATTATTATCATTATTATTATTATTGTTATTATTATTATTATTATTATTATTATTATCATTATAATTATCATTATTATTATTATTATCATCATTATTATTATCATTATTATTATTATCGTCATTATCAGTATCATTATTATTTTTTTATCATTATTATTGTCATTATTATTATTATCGTTATTATCATTATCATTATTATCATTACTATTATTATCATTATTATTATTATTATTATTATTATTATTATTATTATTATTACGGTACTGTTGTTATTTTAATCATATTTAAGAACTTCATTGAAACACAATAAAAAAAAGTAAGTAATTGTTACAAATGCATATTACAAAAACACTTCATGTAAATTGGTCTACCAACACTGTAACTTACAGGGGAACATAAGCACAATTGGCTAATATATATATATATATATATATATATATATGGCTTAACATTTGTTTGGGTATCCTATGATCTTCCATTCCATAAACATGTTGCATCCCTCTTGACATAATCAGAAATTTTGTTTTCTAAAGCTTCCATGTGCAATTCTTCTAAGATGTTTCCATTTTTTTGTGATCTAGTAGTGTGTTATCCTACAGTCTTCTAAAGGTATCTAAGTCTCTGTATATCCTTCTATTTCAATGTCCATACTTCGCTACCATACAAAAGAGTTGGAAGAGCCGTGTGTTATTATACAATTTTAGTCTTGAATGTTTTTGGACTAACTGTGGGTTCTAAGGGGTAGTGACGTGTATATAACCTCTCCTACACAATTCTCATCCTCACCTTCTCGTGGTACAACCCGTTTTCACAAACGAGGCTCTGAGGACCGAGTCACGACAGTAAACCGTTCCATCGGGTACTAAGTAAATGCGGTATCCTAATGTCTGTCCAGAGATTAAAAGGTAGCAGCCCTACCACTGGACTACTTAGCGTCGGGCCAGTAACCCGTCCTAAGGAACTTCAATATTACTTTCAAGTCTCAACACGAAGAAATCCAGAAGTAATTGAAATACAGCGACCCACGGCAAAGAAATATGGTTAAAATAAAACAAAACTAAAAGGTTGCAACAAAAACTATAAATAAGAATACATGTACCAGTTGTGAGGAACGTCTTCAGCAAGGTAAATATTAATAGTTTTGTAGAATGAAGTATTGAGATATACAAATATTCTTTTTTCTGTTTTGAATTCACAACAAAACAAATATTAGTTATTCAGGTTTCACACATATTTCTTGCATTGTGCTTTTTGTGAAGTATTTATTGGAAGACTGAAACCGACAGGTTTATGGATGTATGCAGTAGATTGTAGAAGTATGTTATGGAGAGAATCAAGTGGCCGCAGTTTTTGAACTTGGGCCAACTGATCTTTTTAGAACCATGCTTGCCCATTGATTACGCACTTTCTCTTAATAAACTGGTGAACCAATTTAATCAGTGTATTATACTACTACAGGCATATATTCTTGTCATCAATTTTTGGTGTGTCATCCGAATTAATTTTTAAACTATAAATAGAAGTTATAAGCTTTTTAGTTTTATTTTCACTTGTAAATATTAATATCAATACTATATAATTTAAACTAACAAAATCATTGACACTATCGAACATGTTGGTTCATGGCCGGGCGAACATAAGCTCTCCAGACATCTTTATCCTGAGCTAATGCTTCCCAATCATCCACGTATAATCTACTTCCCTCAAATCATGTATAATGTTATTTTCCCACCACATTCTTGGCCTACCTTCTGGACGCCTTCCTTCTATATTTCCTACAAGAAACTTTCATGCCCCCCTTTCATTACCTATTCGTGCCACATATCCTGCCCTACGCAGTCCTCGAGGCTTAACTCTTCTTATTATATCTGGTTTCCCATAAGGATCATGTAGTACATTGTTAAGAATTCTTCTCCATTCACCTGTCTTTTCATCTCTCTCTGGTTCAGACATTTTCCTAAGAACTTTATTTTCGAATATTCTTAAAATTTTCTCTTCCCTTAAATTAAGAGTCCATATTCCGCATCCATATAATATAACTGGGAAAATAACAATTTTACATATTTTCAGTTTAACGTTTTTTGAGAGAAGTTGGGATGACAAGAGTCCCTGTAATGCATAATAGCACGCATTTCCAGAATTGAGCCTATGTTTAACTTATATATTGAACTCATTCCTATTTGTGATTATTGTTCCTAGGTATTTGAATTCAGCTACTTCTTCAAAATTTCCCTCATATTTCATTAACTGTCAATTTCCATTATATAACATATTCCTATGAGTGATAATATATTAAGTTTAATCTGGCACAGTTAATTATCGTTACTCAAAAGTAAATTAATATCTCTCTCTCTCTCTCTCTCTCTCTCATCACCCTGTTTAACCATTCCCTTTATAGATACTTTTACATGTCCCACGATACTCGGACCATATATCAGGAGACGATTTTAAACTTTAGATTAAACATATACTTTCTGACCACACAAGGACATTGAGGGCCTACCTGTGTAAATTAACAACGAAAGCCACCTCCGAGGCAACACGAACATTAAACCCAAGACACACCATTCATGCATTCATACTAAATAGGCCAATATATTATGGATCATTTGATGGCTTGATAATGTTTTGGGACTATTTAGCCTTAACGTTTCTTGATATTTGTCTTACAGGTGAAAAAACCTCGAATAAAATCTGAAGCAGGTAACTTGTGTCGGCCGTGGATCGATCCCGGGTCCATTACGGCTGAGGAAACGATGTTACCACTAAATCACAATTGTGGACAGAAAGTGAATTAACACTCAAAAACTGTATATACATTCAAATGAACTCTCAAATTAATATTACATATTACTAACGTAAAACTACATTAAAAAATAAATACAGATCCTATCCTAGTAGTTTTGACACTACTATGTCGACCTCTACGTTGTAGGGGTACAGCGGTAACATTATTACCAGTAATCAGCACGGGATATCTGAAATAATCACGATAACTAACTCACTCGCACTATCGAAACCATAGGTTCATTGTCGCGTTGACACAAGCTCTCCATACATCCCTATCCTGAGCTAATGTTTTCCTATCATTCTCTGTATAATATACTTGCCTCAGATAATGGTTAATGTTATTACTCTCACCCCATTCTTGGTCTACCAACTGGGCGTTTCCTCTCTGGTTTCCCTACAAGAAGCTTCCATGCACGTATTTCATTCCCCATTCGTGCCACATGTCCTGCCCATCGCAGTCTATGAGACTTAACTGTTCTCATTATATCTGACTTCCTATAAAGACCATGTAGTTCACTGCAGTCTTCTCCATTCACCTGTCTGTTCATCTCTCTTTGGTCCAAAAAATTTCCTAAGAACTTTATTCCAATATACTCGTAATCTCATTTCCTCCCTTAAATTAAGAGTCCATGTTTCGCATCCATATAATATTTTTTTTTTGTTCAATGCCACCTGTTTGTCATTCGACATTTCAGGTATTCTCTTCTGGAATTGGCGTATTGTAACCCACTTCTGAGGTTGGGGCGCGTAATCAATATAATATAACCAGTAGAATATCAGTTTTATATATTTTCAGTTTAACGTTTTAAAAGGAGTTGGGGCAAGAGTCCCTGTAATGCATAATAGCACGCATTTTCAGAATTGATTCAATGTTTAATCTCTTTATGCATCTCATTCCTATTTGTGATTATTGTTTCTCACACTCACTCACTCACTGGCACTATCGAACCCGAAGGTTCATGGCCACGCGGACATAAGCTCTCCATACATCCCTATCCTGAGCTAATTCTTTCCAATCATTCCCTGAATAATCTACTTCCCTCAAATCATAGTTAATGTTGTTCTCCCACCTCATTCTTGGTCTACCAACTGGGCGTTTTCCCTCTGGCTTTCCTACAAGAAGCTTCCATGCACGTCTTTCATTCCCCATACGCGCAACATGTCCTGCCCATTGCAGTCTACGAGACTTAACTGTTCTTATTATATCTGGCTTCCTATAAAGACCATGTAGTTCATTGTTATGTAGTCTTCTCAATTCACCTGTCTGTTCATCTCTCTTTGGTCCAAAAATTTTCCTAAGAACTTTATTCTCAAATACTCGTAATCTCCTTTCCTCCCTTAAAGTAAGAGTCCATGTTTCTAGGTAGTTGAATTCAGCCACTTCTTCAAAATTTTCCTCACTTATTAGTTATCCATTTCTATTATAAAATATATTTCTATGTGTGAACATATATTTAGTTTTATTGATATTTACTTTCAGTCCCAATTTCGTAGTGTTACCCAATAGTGTGTGCGTGATGGCCCTTAATATTTCCTCTTTATAATTGTTTTTATTTATTTATTAAATCTGTACTTTTAATATCCTTGTATAAAGTTTTATGGAACACATTTCAGAAATCGGTCATCAATTTGGAAAAATAGATGAAACATTGCCAATAATACACAAAGAAAACAGTAGACAAAAGATTAATATTTTGGAAGAAAATTGAAATCATCAAAGAAGCAGAGAATAAGAATGTATTAAATGAAAATATACCTAATAACCGAAGCCCCCTGTATCAAATGTAGACCTATAAATAATTTTAGTATCAAGAAGGTTCCTGAAGATGAAACATGACTTCGAAACGAATTGAATTTTTATAATATACCGAAGATTATAACAAAAATTATTATAATTGAGGACGACTGTGTTATATAAGGTAAAAAAAAGAAATTCGTTATTCAACTAAACATAAAAACACATTCCATTTATTTAGGTGTAGCAGCGCACGTCGGATATTAGCTAGTATATTTCTTCATAATAGTACACCTGTAATGGTAAATACTCTACAAAGAGAAAGGAACATTATTGATGAGATTTTATATACGGAATTCCATTTATAACCTTTTCACTGCTGAGATATTTCCAGCCTTTAAAACCCTCCTTGCTCAATGCAGGGAGAAATATGGAAAAAGTTGATTTAGGTTCCTATGAGATGGCAGTATATGCCTGCTTAGTTTGAAAGCAATGCAATACGTATTATATAACTAGCAGGCGTTTGGAGTTGAGAATGGATATACACACCCATAGCACAGCAAGCATTTTCTTTGCCAACGGATATACCCGTTCGTAGCAGTGTAAAGGATAACAACATTTAAAAAATAATGTTACAAAATTACAGAAGAATACAGAAGAATATGGAATGCAGATATCTAAAGAGAAAGCAAAAATTGTGGCATTTCAAGGTGTAGATCCTGTCAGAAGTAAAATTGTACTTGACAATACAATTTTGGAGCAGGTGAATAATTTTAGAAATCTAGGATGCAATATCTCATATGAAGAAGAAAAGGATGTAAATGGAAAAATATCAAAATGTTTAAGAATTTTAAGGTTAATAAATTCTATCTTCAAGCCACAGTTAGTCCAAAAACATTCAAGACCAAAAGTGTATAAAACGCTGGCTCTTCGAACTCTTTTGTATGGTAGCGAAGTATGGGCGTTGAAACAGAAGAATATACAGAGACTTAGATCTGCTGAAATGAGATACCTTCGGAGGACTGTAGGATACACACTACTAGATCAGAAAAAAATGGAGACAAATTAGAAGAATCGCACATGGAACCTTTAGAAAATAACATTTCTGATTATAAGTCAAGATGGATGCAACATGTTCATCGAATGTAAGATCACAAGATACCCAAACAAATGTTAAGATATTAACCTGCAGGAAGAAGAAGATTATTGAAAGACTTTTGGATGGTGTTTCTCTTGAGGCCCAAACAGTTCAACAAATGTGCAAAATTCGTGAATGTACTATGATGATGATGATGCAATAATGATACAAGCATGATCAATTAAACCAATTAAAATAAACAAAATTAAAGATAAATTTATATATTTAAGATTGAATAAAATTTGTTTATAAGTCAAGTATACGAATGGTTGTAAAGATAATGAAAAAAACTATTTTTTGCAAGATGGTGTGCTCTGTCGTACTTACAGCAATAGCGATCATGGTTGAAAGTTAAATATCCTACATTTCGGGGTTGCTAACATATAAATAACTAAATAACTATACTGTAACCCCCCCAGGAGCTATCACCTTGACGTGGTGGGGGGGCTTAGTACCCGATGAACCAGACGACTCTACTGGGGAAGATTGACTTAGGTTAATCTTGCTGGTGGGTAAGAGGCGAGGGGAACTAAGTATAGCTCACAACGAAGGAATGGCGTCTGTATCCATATTGGGCGGCCACATCTTCGTCAAGTCAAGTCTTCAACGGTCAACAGGGCGACAAGGAATAGCACAGCTAAACTTGTAGGGCTTGAAGAGCGGAAGAAGCAGCCCTCTCTTGGGGGGTGGATACCCAGAGGAGCATGTTTGGAGGCTCAGAGGAAGCAGCCCTTCCACCATCCTTGTCCTGCGAAGCGCTCGTAACGCTTCCAGGAGACATTTATCTTACTGAGAAGCTTCATGGAAATCAGCCGGATTGTCATAAAAGGAACCGACCCAAGCAAGATAAAAGGATACGATTTGGAATAAAGGACATTTTGAAATTAGGAAATTGGAACGTAAGGGGAATAAATACAAAAGAAGAAGAATTAGAAAGAGAATTAAAGAAAAAAGAAATAAATATAGCAACAATAACAGAAACAAAAAAGAAACTAAAAGGAACAAAGGACTTACAACACTATACTATGTTGTATAGCGGAGTAGAACAGACAACAAGAGCGCAGTGTGGAGTAGCAATTTTAATAGATGAAAAATGGAAGAACAAATTGAATAGCTATGAGTTTATAAATGAAAGAATCCTGATAGCCAGATTTAAAATTGAAAGAGGATATATGATGATAATTGCTGTGTATGCCCCAGAGGAAGGCAAGAAAGAAGAAACAAAAAATTTTATAAAACATTACAAACATTAGTTGATAAATATACAAAAGATCATCATTTAATAATAAGTGGAGACTTAAATGCCAGAGTAGGCAATGTCCCTATACCTAATGTAATAGGAAATAATGGAGAAATAACAATAAATGATAATGGACAGGATTTGAGACAGTTTTCAGCCTATAATCAATTAAAAATAATGAATACCTATTTCCGAAAAAAGGACATACATAAATATACAAGAAGTGGATATAACTCAAGATCAATAATTGACTATTTAATCGTAAACAACAAGCTAGGAGCCTTGGTAAAAGATGTGAGAGTACATAGAGGCAGCGATATATACTCTGATCACTATCTCGTGATAAGCAAAATAAACATAATAGCTAAATGGCGGAAAAATAACATAAAGAACAAAAAAGAACCAAGAAGAAGTATATAAAATATATTTATTACAAGATCAAAGTATTAGACAACATTATGAAAGCAGAATGAATAAATATATATCAGAGATAGCGACGTCAGAAGATATAAATATTGAATGGGAAAATATATCAAATGTAATACATAAAACAGCAAATGAGATATTAGGAAAGAAAAATAGAATAAGGAATAGGAAGGGCTTGAGAACTTGGAATGCGAATATACAAAATGCAGTGAATGAAAAACAAAAAGCATATCATACATACTTACGACTGAAAACAGAAGAATCTTATGAAGAATATAAAATGAAAAGGAGAATTGCTAAAAGCATTATAAGAAAATCCCATCAGGAGTCATGGGATAAATTTATAAGCTCAGTAGAACATGATATGTATGGAAGACAAGAAATAGGTTATAAATTAGTGAAACATCTAAATCAGACTGAGAAAGATTCTGCCAGATTGAATATAATCCCAGAACAAGAATGGATCCAGCATTATGAAAAACTTTGGAAAAAGGAGGAAATTGAAGGAAAAGAGAACAATGAGGAAGAAATAAAAGTGGAAAATATTGATGTAATAGACATAAATGAATTAGAAATGGCTTTGAAAACCACTAAGAATAGGAAAGCAACAGGATTAGATAATATAAATATGGAATTAATCAAATATAGTGGAATATTGTGTAAACTACGAATACTTCATCTAATTAATATATGTTGGCAGACCTATGGGATTCCAACCACTTGGAAAACAGCAATTGTCAAGAATATATTCAAAAGAGGAGACCGGAGAAATTGCGAGAATTACAGAGGGATTAGCTTAATGAATACTGGCTACAAAATATATACGAAAATAATAAATAATAGATTGAGAAACATAACAGAAGTAATAATAAGTGAAAATCAAAGTGGATTCAGAAAGGGAAGGTCATGTATAGACAATGTCTTTACACTGAAACAACTCATAGAAAAGAGAAGAGAACATAACTTAGAAACTCACATAGGATTTATAGATTTGGATAAGGCCTTCGATCGAGTAAACAGACAAAAATTATGGGAAATATTACGAATGAAAGGATACCCGCTGTGCCTTGTTGAAACAATAAAGACATTATATGAAGACACAAATATAATTATAGATACCGGATTCAAAAGAACAGATGCAATCAAAACAAATACTGGATTACGACAAGGATGTAGTTTATCACCCACTTTGTTTAATATATATATAGACGATATTTTTAATAAATGGAAAGTTTTAGTAAATCCAGGAATAAGAATGGATAATAAAATGTGCATAAATAATCTTTTATTTGCTGACGATGTAATCATAATACAGAAAAATGAAGACGACTTACAGAAATCAATGCATGCATTAAATGAAATATGTAAATTATACGATCTAAAAATTTCTGTAAGGAAAACGAAGACCATGGCTTTTAGAGGAAGAGATCCAGTGAGAACCAAAATTATTTTAGAAAATCAAAGTATAGAACAGGTGTCTAGTTTCAAATATTTGGGCTGTGATGTTGGCTACAATGTGGAAAGAGATATTGACTCCAAAATAAATAAATTTCAGACGGTGTGTGGAACAATACAGAGAACATTCAAAAATAAAATTAGAAAAGAAACCAAGATAAAAATGTATAATGTTATGGCGGTTCCCACAATATTGTATGGATGTGAAACTTGGGCTCCAGTGAAAAGACAGAAGGATAGAATACAGACGGCAGAGATGCGGTTCCTAAGACAAGTAAAAGGATGTACAAGACTTGATAGAATAAGAAATGAGGATATAAGAGAAGAATTGAAAGTACAGCCTTTATTGGATAAAGTCACGAATTACAGACAGAAATGGATTGATCACATGGATGGAATGAGCAAGGAGAGATATCCATTGTTAGCCAGAAATTATCAAGCAAGAGGAAGGCGTGATGTTGGAAGACCTAGAAGACGTTGGGCTGATGCAATATGAAGTCGGAACGGGCAATTGCCTAATCCCTGGAGTGATGATGATGATGATGATGACTATACTGTAATATTACATCTATATATATATCTATTTTATCAGTTATTGCAAATATTTCAAGTTCCTGTCTTATTTCTGTGTCCTTGATTCTGTCTTCCTTAGTGCACCCTTTAACAGATCTCAAAAATTTCATTTCTACCGCCGTTATCCCACTTAGATCTTGTTTTTTATTTATCTAGGCTTCTGATCCATAGAGCAGTACCGGTACTGCCAATGTTTTATAAAATTTCAATTGGGTCTCTCTTGTTGTTTTATTATTTAGTGATCGTTTTATCGTACCATATATTCCCTGGAATTTTGCTATTTTATTAGTTATATCATTATCATAATTAAATGAAATGTCACATCCTAGATAACCGAGATGGTTCACCTGTTCTATGATTTTGTTTCCTATTACTATTTTGGATCTGATTTGATTTTTCCCTTGGAATGCCATTACCTTAGTTTTTTCTATGGATATTTTGAGATTATATTGTTCACATATTTGAAACAATATAAAACAATAAATTTGTAATTGCCGCCATTTTACAGTGTTTGGTATCACGGCCTGCTGTAAGTCTCCACTAAACTATTTTCGACATTTACCGTAAAAACATTGACCAGACTGTTAACGTTAGTCAGTTGTTTATAATGAACGCAAATATTTCCAACAAAGATGTTATTATTTTACTATTATTATTATTTTGAAAACACCATCGTGCAGAAAATAATGTAGATCGCAACTTTTTGAAGTGTTTTACAGAATCTCGGAAACTAAAAACCTGCTATCACACTATTCTTAATCATATCCACGCTTCTGTAAAAACCACATTGTAATATACAATAATAATTGAGGGTCCATCGCCGTGATGTGGTGGGTAAAGTCCTTACATTCCACTAAGGCTGGCGGTCCGATTCAATTCCCGCCGTGGTAGGTGATTTAAATATTGACTTGGGTTTATGCCCATTGTCTTGTATGGTCTTCGTGATAGCACTGGCAATCCCACCAATCGAAGATGATCTATCAGCCTGTATTTGCCTAGTGTGTGTGTGGTTCAAAGGACATTGTTTCCTGGCTACAGACGTTGTGTCCAAGATACTGGATTTAAGTCCCATGGGAGGTCAAGTACAGTAAGGGATCTAATTACCGTTTTGTATCTTCAGCCGAATTGGCTCAGGTGCTAGTATGCCTGCTTCGTAAACAGTGAACCCGCGATCAATACCTAGTGGAATAAAATATTTAATTCAAAATGTTCAATCTAGGGGATAATAATAATAATAATAATAATAATAATAATAATAATAATAATAATAATAATAATAATAATAATAATAATAATAATAATAACAATAATACTAATGATAATAATAATCATCATCATCATCATCCGGTATCATGGCAGCTGCCGCCGTCTTCCGGAAACCAAACGTCATTCCTTTCTGTCCATCCATTGATGTTCCTCCATTCCTCTGATATTAATAGCTGCCTGTACCCCTTCTATCCAAGTTTTCTTCGGTCTTCCTCTCTTCCTCCTTTCCATTGGGATCCATTCCATAACAATTTTTGGCAATCGTTGCTCTGGCATTCGTTTGACATAACCATACCACTGCAATCTTTTCTTTTCTATGATGTCTATGATGTCCGGCTCCTCTTGTACACCCATAATTTCCCTTATTTTTTTATTTCGTATTCTATCCATTCTAGATTTTCCAGCTGGTCTTCTTAAAACATCCATTTCTGTACTTAAAATTATTTTCATTTCCCTGGTAGGAATTTGCCAGACTTCAGCACCATATGTTAAAATGCTCTGAATTATGGTTTGATATATTTGTAATTTTCTATTTTTTGTAATATTTTTGCTCCACCAAACCGGGTTTAAAGTATTTATTGCTTGTTTTGTTTGTGCGATTCTATTTTTAATTTCCACTGTGTTATCGCCTCAATGGTCTAATTCTGTTCCTAAATAAGTGCATTCAATACTAGGTTTTAGTTCTTCTCCAATGTTGAAATTTATATTTTCCATTTCTTCTCCTATACACAGATATTTAGTTTTCTCAATGTTTATATACAGTCCCCATTTTTTATATTCTTCTTTTAGTTTTTTAGCCATATATTCTATGTCATCGTGGTCCTGTGCTATTAATACCTGGTCAATAATAATAATAATAATAATAATAATAATAATAATAATAATAATAATAATAATAATAATAATAATGTGTTTTACCTGATGGAGTTAGCCCAACACGCATACTATATTGAGTAACGCTTAGAAATTGGGACTGGAAGTAAACATCAATTAAAATTAATATATGTTTACACATAGAAATACATTATATAATAGTAATAAACAGTTAATGAATAATGAGGAAAATTTAGACGAAGTGGTTGAACAATAATAATAATAAATAGGAATGAGATGCACAAGGAAATTAAACATAGGCTCATTTCTGGAAATGCTTGATATTCTGCATTCTTGTTGTGCAAACTTCTCTCAAGAAACATTAAAGTGAAAATATATAAAACTGTTATTCTTCCAGTTATATTATATGGATGCGAAACAAGGACTCTTAATTTAAGGGAGGAGAAAAGATTACGAGTTTTTGAGAATAAAATTCTTAGGAAAATTGTTAGACTAGAGAGAGATAGAGAGAGAGAGAGAGAGAGAGAGAGAAAGAGAGAGAAAGGGAGGGACAGGCGAATGGAGAAGACTACATAACAGTGAGCTACATGATCTTTATAGGAAACCACGTAACTCCTGTAGACTGCGATAGGCAGGAAATGTGACTCGAATGGGGAATGAAAAGAGGGGCATAGAAGCTTTTTGTAAGAAAAACCAGATGGTAAACGCCCAGTTGGTAGACCAAAAATGAGATGGAAGAATTACATTAATCATGATTGAAATGAAGCAGATTATACAGGGATGATTGGAAAACATTATCTTTGGATAGGGATGTATGGAGAGCTTATGTCCATTACCTAATTGAGTAAAGCCCCGAAAAATACATCGACCAATATCCCACGAACTTCGATAATGGAATCCATTGGCGCCATCAGAAAAGTTAGGTTTGAAGAAAAATAAAAAAATTAAAAAAAAAAGAAATTATTGAACTATTCTTCACAAGTGAACTGTCAACCATTGCATGCCGAAACCTGGCTTGAAAATTTCTCCCAGAGAAAGACTGTGTTCAAAAAATATCTGCCGTTTAAAGTGCAAGGAACAGAAATCGAAGCAAGTATCCAGCAATGGCAGCCCACTATCCGTAGCATATGTACATCCCTGCATGAGTTAAGCACAAAGTGGAGTGAGGCGGGTAGTAAAGGTTTTCCAGTCTGCCAATACAGGAGTTGTATTACTACCCTATAATTTAAATGAGAGATTTGACGCTTGATTTTAGTGTCTTGCAGTTAAAACGGCAGGCAATTTTTTGGACACGGCCTACAATGGACAAGATGTACAAACATCACAACGCTTCTCTGGAAGAAATCTCAAGCTAGATTTCGGCATGCAATAGTTGACAGTTCCCTTGACAGATATAACATGGAAACTGTTTCGAAGCAATGGATAAGCAACGTACCATATATAATAATTCAACGATTAAATAAATATGAAATTATTGTATTGTCACGGGTCCTGTACAAGTATACAAAGTTTCAAGTCGATCCAATGATTTTAAGTGGGTGAAAATCGCGTTGAAAGATTCCTTTACATAGATAGATAGATAGATAGATAGATAGATAGATAGATAGATAGATAGATAGATAGATAGATAGATAGATAGATAGATAGATAGATAGATAGATAGATAGATAGATAGATAGATAGATAGATAGATAGATAGATAGATAGATAGATAGATAGGATAGATAGATAGATAAGATAGATAGATAGATAGTAGATAGATAGATAGATAGATAGATAGATAGATAGATAGATAGATAGATAGATAGATAGATAGATAGATAGATAGATAGATAGATAGATAGATACAGGTCAAGCTAATATAAAGCGTGTAAAAATACAATGATACTTGTCAGGTATGAGGCAACAAACCTCGAGAATGTCCATCTGAACCGGCAAAAAAGTTTAATACTGAAGAAAAAAAAAATATTTTTTTTGTATTGACTTGAGGATGTCAGACGCAGTCTCTGGCGAAACTTCGGGGAACTTCAAGCCTCGAGACCATGGCGTAGAGCCCGGAAATCTTCTTCAAGATCATCATAATTTTTTTTGTTCAACGCCAACACTTTGTCATTCGACATTTAAGATATTCTCTCCTGGCATTGGCGTATTATAACCCACTTCTGAGTTTGGGGCTCCTGGAAGGTGGGGTTACGCTGTCCCAATGATATGATAGGTGATGATGATGGGTAATGATGCGCCAGGAGAGGCCGTAAACCTAAACTTAATCTAATGAGGTGAATATGATATTGATGATAATGATGGCCAGATGTTGTTCGGCGACTGTTTGGGCCTTAACGTACCTGACATTTGTTTTACAGGTGAGGAAAAACCCCAAAAAACCTCACCCAGAAAACTTGTCCCGAGCGGGGATCGAACCCGGGCCCGACATGCATGACAAGGCAGCACGCTACCTCGAGATCACAGCGGTGGCCTTGAAGAAAAATAATAAAAAGTAAAAATTAAGAATTATACTCAGATATAACAAGGAAATTGTTTCGAAGCAATATATAAGCAAGATAGCATATTTAATAATGCAAGTGATGCGAGAATAAATAAAAGTAAACGGTACAGTGCCGGCAAGCATTTCAGGATTTGACTTCAAATTTTGTAAGTTGAAGGAGAGAAGCTAAGACGTTAATTATCAAGTTTGTTTACTAGCGTACACTAACAAGATTGGGTATTTGCATTCTCTAATTTACTCTAAGGACATTGAGAATAAACGAAGGGGAAACTTTTCTTTACTTTTCTCAAAGTTACAACGTTAATTAGGCGAGGAAACGTATCCCAGGGACGAGATGTTTATTATTCGTTTTGTTTTCTTTATATATGTAAGGTGCACGACATGAATTCTTCAACATGCCGCAATGCACCCATTTACTTCTATCTACTTCTTTACTTACATGTAAACTGCTACTTACTTACAGGAATTAGGATTTCTTACATTCCTGTATGATGGTGAGGAAAAGTAGAATAGCTCATAATCGAAAAAAAAAACTTATACAATCAATTGAGTTGGTGTTTACTTGATGAAAATCCATATTTATTAATTAAATAAAAATAAAACGTAGTTTTATTTGATTTTCATATTTATTATATAATTCAGTGACAGCTGGTTCGGTACACTGTACCTTCTTCAGATATGTTAACAAATTATGAATTGTGTTCCAACTGATCTAAGCAACAATACAACAATATTTATTTAAATTTAATTTGTTAACATGTCTGAAGAAGGTACAGTGTACCGAAACAGCTGTCACTGAATTATATAATAAATATGAAAATCAAATAAAACGTAGTTTTATTTTTATTTAATTAATAAAAAAGTTATACATTTATGGTTAAGAAATATTTCTTGGATTTTACCTTCACGCGGAAAACTCAAGATATCTTTCTTAATCATACTTATATCCGCGAAAATATACTATATAATATTCCATTCCATAGTAATTCTGCCCGATGGCAGGTCTTTCACTGCAATCATAGCATTTTCATGCTATGCTTTGCAGCTTTACTAGGGAATTTTAGGTGTGATAGCTTCCCGTTGCTTTCCACACCGGTGAAGGATGCTGATGATAATGATAAGGATGATGATGACGATGATGATGACGGGATAATTTTCGGGGACCGTTGGGCGCTAAGCTTCCTGACATTTGTCTTACAGGTGAGGAAAAACCCCGAAAAAACCTCACCCAGGAAGCTTGTCCCGACCGGGGATCGAACCCGGGCCCTCTGTGTGACAAGGCATCACGCTACCTCGAGACCACAGCGGTGGTTATATAACATATATATATATATATATATATATATATATATATATATTGTTGTATGCAAGTGAAAATTGGATAATGAAATCAAGGGATAAAAGCAGGATACAGACTGCGGAAATGCTATTTTCACGGAATGTGAAAGGATGCACAAGAGTGGATAGAATAAGGAATGAAACTATACGAGAAGAATTAAATATATATAAAATTGAAGATAAAATCAGCGAAAATAATAAGAAATGGACAGAATATTTAATGAGAATGAACAACGAAAGAATACCAAAAAGAGCCTTCCTGTATAATCCCAGAGGAACAAGAGATGTTGGCCGACCACGTAGTAGATGAACTCCACTTTTAACTTCGCCGGAACAGGCTGCATAACCTAAACCTTGTAGTAGAAGAAGAAGAAGAAGATATATATATATATATATTCAATGTTTACATTTATTTCTGTGCCTAATGTTTTATATTCTTTCTCCACTCGTCCCCATCCATCCACTCAATTTTTTATAGTCCGCTTGTTCTAATTCCAGTTCTAATTTCATGCATCTATGAGTTTCGAGGACGTTCGTTCCTTCTTCTTCCAGGTGGATACTATTCCAATGTGTTTTCTGGGTAACCTTTATTCTTGCATTCGTCGTACATGCCCATACCAATTTAATTACCTGCATCTTACAGAATCTATTATTGAATAACTAATATTCATTTTTTTTCTCGTATGACAGTATTTCTTATTTTTTCTAATTTTAAATATATTGCTGCTCTCCCCAAGAAATCCATTTCCATCGACATAAGTATTTGTTGTAAGTTTTTGTTGAATTTCCAGATTTCAGCTCCATACTGACATACCCTTCAAATCATGGTTAATATTATTATTCCAACTCATTCTTGCCATATATACTGCAGGCTTGCTTTCTGATTTTCCTTCTAGAAGTTTCCGTTACCTTCTTTATTTCATCATTCGTGCTACATGTCCTGCCTATTGCAGTCTACGAGACTTAACTGTTCTCATTACATATTGTACTCCATAAACATCATACGATTCAGGTATTGACGTAGACTTTCATGGCCGGAGTTGCTATGATGACCTGGAAGAAGATTTTCGGGCTGTAAGCCGTGGTCGTGAGGCTTGTAGTTCCCCGACGTTTCGCCAGAGCCTGCGTCTGGCATGCTCTGTCTTGACAACCTTTGAGGATGCCAGACGAAACATCGTGGAACTACAAGCCTCACGACCACGGCCTACAGCCCGAAAATCTTCTACAAGATCATCATACGATTCATTATAGTGTAGTATTCTCAGTTCAACTGTTCTCTTCTGACCAAAAACAGAACGAACAATAATGTTAACTTCCAATCCGGTCATATTTACACAGGTTACAGGTTCTCACAAGACGAGTATTAAGATATGGTAGTGAAGCATGGGCAATACGAAGAAGAGATGAAAGCCTAATAACAGCAAATGATATGCGATTTATGCGCTGTACAGCAGGCTATACAAAGTGGGACCACAGAAGTGAGAAAAGTATGGAAGAGTTGGATGTAGAACACATTCTCCACCATATACAAAACTACCAGAACAACTGGAAAGCCCATATTCAACGAATTCCGTCTCATAGAATTCCAAAAGCCATGCATCGTTACTGCCCCAAGGTAAAAGATAGCTGGGACGTCCAAAAAAGCGCTGGATGGAAAACTCCTATTTGAGACCATAACAGGCCACACGGCCTAATACTTGCATGGATAATGTTGATGATAATAACACAAGTTATTTAATACGTTTTTCGAAAATACATTATGAAAATTCTACATTAATTTTTACCTTCACTACGATTCTGTATGTACGATTTTAGACACGTAATTTGCCTGATTTCCTTGATGATATTTTTTTATAATTCCAAACATACGACAGCCCAATACACATGAGCACGAAGATACCGAAAAATAATATAATGGAAAACATGTTAAATCTGTCAGTATGTGTAACCCTCTCCATGAATCAACCACAAAGAGAGACTTTGGCTTTTGATGCCCGGTCAAATTCCGTGCCTAAGACTGTATAATACTATAAACCTGATCAAAAGTATGAAATATTAAATGCTTCAAATTATACTATATCGGTATATAGCATTTCCATGCTATGCTTGCAGCTTTACTAGGGAATTATGTAGGTGTGGTAGCTTCCCGTTGCTTTCCACACCGGTGAAGGATGATAATGAAAATGGTAAGGATGATAATGATAGGATGATGGCCATATGATTTCGGGAACCGTTTGGGCCTTAAAGTTTTCCTAGCATTTGTCTTACAGGTGAGGAAAAACACCGATAAAAAACCTCACCCAGAAAAACTGCCCCGACCGGGGATCGAACCCGGTCCCGCTGCGTGACAAGGCAGCACGCTACCTCGAGACCACAGCGGTGGACTATATCGGTATATAAAATAGGAAATTTAGCGCAAATATCATTATCTACGTATATGTACAAGCATTTTATAAGAGAACTAAGAAAACAATTAATTTACTTCAGCAAGAATAGGACCAAATTTCCCAGTTTTGTTATATCTTGTTCTGAAGAAGCAATGATCTGATTTATATGGAAACAAAACAAGAAAGAAAATTTTTATATTGACTTTCTAATAAAGCACACTCCATTGAAGCTATGAATATTTCATTCTTCGTGTCTGGAAGTCATTTTATAAGAAAGTGAAAAGAAAGTTTTTAAATTGAAGTTAGTAAAAAATAAAAGTAATGAAATGGACAAAAACAAAAGTTCATCATATTCAGCAACCAATATTTTATTTAACGGTCTGCATGCATTCAATTCAACGTTAAACTATAGTTGATAGGTGATATTTAAATCTGATCGTCGTAAATAGTTGTAACTATTTATTTATATAGGTGCATAAATAACACTGAGCAACAAAAAATAAACTTTTTTGTCTCAGAAAGAAAAATATGTGATTCGGATAGTATTTTTTTCTCCTGAATTCAAATATGATATCGGTTTTTCTCCATCACGCAAGGTTTCCGAGAAACGCATTTATAATTTCAAACACTTTAATATTTTCCATTCGTAACTACACAATATTCGAACATTCGGACTTACCTAGAAAGTAAGGAATGATGATGTTCTGCTGTATTTCACCTGTGGAGCATCCCTCTTGATGGTCCAACAATAATCGGCCAGCATATTAGGATTCCATTTGCCTTGATATCTCTTTCCCATAGCTGAAATCTCCTGATGAAAGTGTTCCCCGTTTTATTTTACATTGGACAAATGGACGAAAAAACGTTTATTAAAAAAATAATTATTTAAATCCATGAATTGAAATTGAAATAAAAAAATGTGGGTTATGGAGAAATTCCGAATACATATTTGACAACACGATAAAAAACTGCATTAAGTACAATTGTTGGTACTCATGAGACCTAAATCATGTTGCCCAGTGCAATTACTCGTTTTACGAAGTTTCCAAAATAAAATATTCAAGTGTTAAAAATATTCCTGAAACGAAAATGTCAAATAGATAAAATTAAATAGGCCTATATAAATATTTGTCATTATTTTCAATATACGAAATGGGACTGAATATAAATTTACAGAAAACAGAATATATATGTTTGGGAAAGAATATGGATGATCTCATACTCGAACTGGTAAAATAAAAAAATGTGAAATTTTTAAATATCTTGGGTCAATAATGACATGTTTAGGCACATGTGAAACAGATGTACAAACTAAAATTTCAATGGCAAAAAATTCAACTAAGACATTACATGGAATAATTTCGAACAAAAATATCATCATCATCATCATCATCATAGTACATTCACGAATTTAGGCCATTTGTTGACCTGTTTCGACCTCAAGAGAAACTCCATCCAGAAGTCTTTTAAGTGGACGTCCTGGTCTTATTCCTGCAGGTTGATATCTTAACATTTGATTGGGTATCCTGTGATCTTCCATTCGATGAACATGTTGCATCCATCTTGACTTATAATCAGAAATTTTGTTTTCTAAAGATTTCATGTGTAATTCTTCTAAAAGTCTTCATTTTTTTTTGTGATCTAGTAGTGTGTATCCTGCAGTCCTCCGAAGGAATCTCATTTCAGCAGAGAAACAAAAATATTATAAAGGAAACTAAAATGAAAATTTATAAGAGCATAATACAGAATGTTTTGTCATATGGAAGTGAAACTTGGTATTTGACGGAAATTACAAAAGAATAAAATTAGAACAGTTGAATTTGATTATCATAGAAGAAGCCTTCAAAAAAAAAAAAGACAGGATAAAATCATAAATTAGTTCCTTTGGAGAGAAATTAATGTCACCACATCTATTGTTAAGAGGATTAAAAATCAAACTCTTAAATGGTATGGCCATGTACAGAGAATGGGAGATGAAAGATGGCCAAAAAATATATACCAATGGTCACTCCCTTGAAGAAATAAACGTAGCAGTCCAAGATGGAAATGGAAAACTTATATCAGAACTACAGTGGATGATAGGAATTTGGAAGAAGGAGGTTGGAATGATAGAAATGAATGGAAACTGAAGACGGCAAACCTATAAGTGGGGGAAAGCCGAAGAAGAACAAGAAGAAGAAGAGCCATTATTTTCTTTAACGACACACATTAACAGCTAAGTCTATTAGCATTGCTATTAAAACTGAGCATGAAAATTCCAAAAAAAAATTTGCTCGTAAACATGTTTCTTACCCTTGAGGTTCTTTTTGTGCTGTAAAAATACAATGCAGGACCCACGGCAATAGGCTAGTTTCTTCCGAAGAAACCAATACTCAGGATTGATAAATTACAATAGGCAGTAACGATATGAGGTTTTTCTTAACAAATAAGGTGAATCCGAGGTCATTTTACCTCATATTTTGTTGTGATCTCTCGAACATGTTTAGATATGTCATGCATACCATCATCATCTTTCTCACCCTGTTTCGGTATGCCATATGCCATGCATATCGAAACATGTTCAAGAGAACACAAGTTATGAGATAATATGACCTCGGATTCACCTTAATTGTCAATACTTCGGATGTTTATGCCCTCATAAATAAATCGAGTATACCCAGATTTCTACCCGTGAACTTTGGAACCAGAAGCGAGCATGCTACCGCTAGACCATCAGAACCGACGATGTATTTAAAATTTGATCAGTTAATAATCGGCTGTGGTGGACTAGTGGTTATGTGCTCCTTGCCTCTGGTCCCAAGGGTCGCGGGTTCAAACCCGGCCGAGGTCGATGGATTTTTTTAGGATGGAAAAATCCAAGGAGCAAGTCCTCCGGGAGGGACATTCAAGCCGTGGGTCCCGAGTCTGAAGATTTTCAGGCTCGTAAAAGATCCTTAAGCCTGAATGAAAAGGCCTCTAAGCAAAATTTACATAATTTTCCCATCCTAGTACTACCTAGGTTTCCTAGATGTCAGTATGAGGCGGAATGCTGACCACGGCCCACTCAAATGACATCTATACGAAAACAAGTGTAACTAAATTAGTATGGTTCAAATTCTTCCCTGTAGGGGGAGAGCACCTAAATCTCTGTATGGGAAATATTGGCTTACAAGAAGATCAATTAATAACAAAAGCGTCAACCGCTGTGATCTCGAAGTACGTCGTTTCCTTGTAAGCAGGGGAATAGGGTTTGATCTCCAGTCGTGTACTCATGGTATGGTTTTTTTTTTTTAGGGTTTTCCTCGCCTATAAGTCAAATTGTCGGTAAAATTCAAGGCGCAAATCGTCCCTGAAGACCATTTGACCATAATAATCATCCTACCATATTCGCCCAGATTAGAAGGAATACGTGAGTGATTGGCGTATCTTATCTCAATTGTTCGTGTTATCTCGGCGATGGTCCCGCATTAAGCATCACACATTAGGAGAGATGTTAATTATATCATTTTTACCTGGTAAATCAGTCGTCTTCAACTAAATTATTAAACTTCTTCAAGTTAATCTAATATGGAGTCCTACGTCCTGTGGGTCTGTAGTTGAAGAGCTGCAGAGGCAATCTATTGTTTGGCATTCTAGGGAGGTGTCCATGCAAATTATTTTGGTATATTTGGATGCTTTCAGTTATTGCTGGTATGTTGAGAGCTGTGCGGATATCTTCATTACGCATGTGATCATAAAGCGTGTAACCCGCTAAAGGTCTTAATAACTTTATTTCTGCAGCTACTATCCTATTTAATTTACCTGCAGTAAGAGTCCAGGTTTCAGAGCCATAAAGGAGAGTTGGAAGAGCCATTGTTTTATAAAATTTTAGAATTGTATTTGGGCGTACTTATTTTAGCATTGCATTTCATATCTTCAACAGTGTTCTACAATATATTTTAGAAGTATTGATTATGCCCTCTGTGTCAATAGGTAAGCTCCAGCTGGAATCAGATTTATATTAGAGTTAAAAATTTCAGCAAATTTTAGAAAAGGGTAGAACTTAACCCTTAAATTGGCGAAACAGACTGACTGACTGACTGAGTGATGGTAATGACTGGCATTGTCCAACATGCCGTTTTCCTGGGAACCTGTTGTGGTCCCTTGGCGGCCGAATTCCATTGAGCTGTTCATTATGGAGTTTAACAACTTAGCCTTCGCGTGTCTCGCGGCATAGGTGGGGAAACAGCAATATCTCGTGCGAGTTATTTTAATGTGTCGGACCGCAGTGAAAACAAATCTATATATCATATGTATTGTATAAATAAGCTCACATTTTTATGGAATTTCTACTTAATCATTATTCTACTGTTTGTTAAAAATGTGTAGATTAAACCACTGAAACTTAGAGGATACTTTGTCAATTAAAGGGTTAAAGGTTATACGTTCATGTGGTATCTTCCGCCGTAGTTCAAAGTTAATCAGCTGTTGGTTTGATGTTATACGTACGTAACATTATGAATATACTATACTTACTCACTGGCACTATCGAACCCGTAGGTTCATGACCGCGCGGACATAAGCTCTCCATACATCTCTATCCTGAGCTAATGCTTTCCAATCATTCCCTGTATAATCTACTTCCCTCAAATCATAGTTAATGTTGTTCTCCCACCTCATTCTTGGTCTACTAACTGGGCGTTTTCCCTCTGGCTTTCCTACAAGAAGCTTCCATGCACGTCTTTCATTCCCCATACGCGCAACATGTCCTGCCCATCGCAGTCTCCGAGACTTAACTGTTCTTATTATATCTGGCTTCCTATAAAGACCATGTAGTTCATTGTTATGTAGTCTTCTCCATTCCCCTGTCTGTTCATCTCTCTTTGGTCCAAAATTTTTCCTAAGAACTTTATTCTCAAATACTCGTAATCTCATTTCCTCCCTTAAAGTAAGAGTCCATGTTTCGCACCCATATAATATAACTGGTAGAATAATAGTTTTATATATTTTCAGTTTAACGTTTTTTGAAAGGAATTGGGACATCAAAAGTCTCTGCAATGCATAATAGCATGCATTTCCAGAATTGAGCCTATGTTTAATTTCTTTGTGCATCTCATTCCTACTTGTGATTATTGTTCCTAGGTATTTGAATTCAGCCACTTCCTCAAAATTTCCCTCATTTGTCATTAGCTGTCCATTTACATTATATACTGAATTTCTACGTGTGACCATATATTTAGTTTTACTGATATTTACTTCCAGTCCTAATTTCTTAGTGTTACTCAATAGTGTGTAAGTGTATGAATGTACTATACGATGTTATATATTGTTTGTATAAAACATTATATTTGTGGCCACGTCTACACTGCAACAGATATTAATGCGAGTTATTTCTGTGGTCTAGCAATGAAAGATATCTGACCGAAAGGAAAGAACAACTCTTAAATTGGAATATATGGTCAAACTCCTAGACCATCACGCCAATTATGATAATAATAATAATAATAATAATAATAATAATAATACTTTTTATTTATATACAGATCTACAATGTTTACACATGTTTCTGTGCCTAAAGTTTTAAATTTCCTGTTCCACTCGTCCCTATAAATCCATTTCATATCCTCCAGCCCTTTTGTTCTCATTGCAGTTCTCATTTTTTTTTGCATCCATGAGTTTGAGGTCGTACTTTATTTTCTTCCAGAGGATACCATTCCGTTTTTCTGGGTAATCTTTATTCTTGCATTCGCCGTACATGCCCGAATAAAGGTTACCCAGAAAAAACATTGGAATGTTGTCCACCTGTAAGAATAGAGAAAAGAAAACCTCAAAAATCATGGAAACAAGAAATAAGAACTGGAATGAAAACAAGAGGACTGGAGGACATGGAGTGGATAATAATAATAATAATAATAATAATAATAATAATAATAATAATAATAATAATAATAATAATGATAATGATAATAATAATAATAATAATAATAATGATAATGATAATAATAATAATAATAATAATAATGATAATAATAATAATAATAATAATAATAATAATAATAATAATAATGATAATAATAATAATAATAATAATGATAATAATAATAATAATAATAATAATAATAATAATAATAATAATAATAATAATAATAATAATGATAATGATAATAATAATAATGATAATAATAATAATAATGATAATGATAATAATAATGATAATGATAATAATAATAATGATAATAATAATAATAATAATAATGATAATAATAATAATAATTATTATTATTATTATAATGATAATAATGAATTTGGTATTATGCGAGAGAAGTTAGGCCTTGTTTTGTGGCTGCAGATACAACGATCAGTAGATCATGCGATATATAGCCTAGAACTACATGTTTGGATAACCACAGCCAGACAAACATCTGGACATACAAACCAAATCACATGTATTACAGACCATAAGTCAATTCAAGAACCAGTTGTATAAACTTCACTGTGCAGACTACGTATGTGAATACAAAATGTCGATGCTTTATTCCATACTCTTGTCTCATTTCAATACTTTGCGATTTTACAAAAAAAAAAACGTAATATCACAGTCCCATGTACTATAACATTCACAAAGAAGGACTGAACTTTCGCAAAGATATGAAAAAATCATGCACAATTTAATTATATATTGGCTATATAACATTGTGCTACATAGTTTTTATTATATTGTATTGTAAGCCTATGTTTTCCCTTTGCAGAGATTTAGGCGCTCTCCCCCTACAGGGAAGAATTTGAACCATACTAATTTAGTTACACTTGTTTTCGTATAGATGTCTTTTTTTTTTTGAGTGGGCCGTGGTCAGCGTTCCGCCTCATACTGACATCTAGGAAATCAAGGTAGTACTAGGACGGGAAAAATCCGTAAATGTTGCTTACAGGCCTTTTCATTCAGGCTTAAGGATTTTTTACGAGCCTGAAAATCATAATTTTTATAAGAAACTAGATATAATGACAGTTAAGTCTCGTATACTGCCAATGACAGGACATATGGCACGAATGGAAAATGAAAGAGGTGCACGAGAGCTTCTTGTATGAAAACCAGAGGGAAAACGGCCAGTTGGTAGACGAAGAATGAGGTGGGAGAAAAACATTAACCATGATTTGAGGGAAGTAGATTAGACGGGGGATGATTGGAAAATATTAGCTTCTGATAACGATGTATGTCCGCGCGACTATCAACCTGTGGATTCGATAGTGCAAGTGAGTTAATTAGTTAGTTATTAGGCTTCAACGATCCGAGTTCGTATTATGCCTTGTAGAAGATTTTCGGGTTGTTGATTGTGATCTTCAGGCTTGAAGTTCTCCGAAGTTTCGCCAGACACTGTTCGGCCAAGTAATACCTTTGTTACTTACTAGATGTCTCATTGAGTCAGTATGTTGACCGCATACCATTCATGACACTATATTATATATATATATATATATATATCAAGATTTTAAAAATATATTATCGAAACCTCACTACAGTATTTAATGAAAATGTAAATTTCGTGAATAATGAGGGCAAATCAAGTTTTTTCAAAACACATAGTAGAATCAGGACATCAATTTAGCACAATAGACAATGTATTATCGATCTTGCACAGAGAATACGATACATCGAAAATCAACATTCTCGAAGAGTTAGAAATTATAAAGGAAACACCTGTTAAATGAGAACATACCCAATTATGTGAACCCTTTGTACAAAATCATTACCAGCAACAATCAGTATCAAACTGAAAGCAGAAGATGAAACTTAAATTTTCGAAAGGCCTTCTACTTCACATGTGTTGCAGATTCAGATTTTCCTATAACAAAGTGAAATTTCTGATTTATTATCAAGAAACTTGGATAAGAAAGGAAAATAGTTAAATGCTTTAAGGATAACTCTCCGGGCTGTGAGTGGGTTAATCGATTCATGAAACTTCATGATGAACTACGCTAAAGATTTTCAAATAAGAAACGTGCCAATGAAACTAGTTGTCATTAATATTTTTTTGTCATTTGTAGCAGGAGTAATCGGTTGAATTAAAATTTATTTGGACCACACAATAAGCTGTTATACCGTGGTTAACGGTAACTCAAGGGTTGGCAGGTACATGTACCTAGCGAAGCGAAATTAATGCTTATAAAGTAAAATTATCCCACTACAGGCCTCCCACTTTTTCTGGACAATCGGCACTTTATTTCAGCCGGGTTGTCAGCCCTGCGTGACGGCCGCCTTTACCCCCAGAACAAATGTCTGGTAACAAATGTTCCGTTAGAGGCTGAGTCCAGGGCGATAGTGCCGCCAGAAGGTTTGGGTCAGTTTTAAAAATCCTGACCCCACCGGGACTGGAACCCTCGACCTTCCGGTTTGTAGCGCAATGCCTTAACCACTACACTACGCCGTGCCCCCATTAATATAAACATAGGTTACTTTCACTTTGAAGTAATATTTTGCTTTTTAATATATTATGTTATAAAAAAACGAAATCTAAAAGCACAGTGTAGAAAGCAGAGGAAGAATAAAAATAATGCATGCGTGAAGGCGAAAAAGGAAGGAAGATGAAAAAGAAGGTGAAATTGCTGTGAGAAACATGTTAGAAAGAGGAGGAAAGGTGTCATTATCTCGAAGAAGCTCGTGAATACATTTCGGAAGCTTCTTCCTCTTCACATTTCCGAGTTGGTGAGCAAGAGTACTTTATCGCTCATCTCTCCTTTTGACCATTCACTAAATTTAGCTTCAACACAAAATTCTGTTACAGCGATTTGAAGAAGTCAGGAAATATTATCATCAATTAAAATTATTGACATTATAATCAGAAACAGTTTTAAATAAAATTAATACCTTACATCTATTAAGAAACAGTCGAAATGAATTTTATGTCCTTTATGCACGTATCATTATTATAAATCATGAGAAGACTGAAGCTATCGCTATCGGTAATCAAAAACTATATATATATATATATATATATATAAGTCTGCCAGAATAAGTAGAACTATTATTATCGTTATTGTTATTAGTATATTATTATTATTATTATTATTATTATTATTATCATTATTATTATCATGATTATTATTATTATTATTATTAACATTATTTATTTTATTTATATACAGAATTTTAATGTTTACACATCTTTCTGTGCCTAAAGTTTTATTTTTCTTCTCCACTCGTCTCTCTCCATCCAATCCGTGTCCTCCAGTCCTCTTGCTCTCATTCCAGTTCTTATTTCTTGCATCCACGTGTTTCGAGGTCTCTTCCATGTGGACACCATTCCAATGTTTTCCTGGGTAATCTTTCTTCTTGCATTCATCGTACTTGCCCATACCAATTTAATTGCTTTTACCGTATATAATCTACTATTGAATAATCAATATTCATTTTTTCTCTTATGACAGTATTTCATATTTTGTCTAATTTTGAACATCTTGCTGCTCTCCTCAAGAAATCCATTTCCAATTATTATTATTATTATTATTATTATTATTATTATTATTATTATTATTATTATCACCATCATTATGGCTAAACTTTGAAATGACTTTTTAAATTACATCATAAAATAAAATATGTTAAAATATACCTTCTTAGGTCAGAACCGTCGTCCTCAACTTATAAAATATGTATTATGTTTGTCCGAAGGCCTTTCAGAATATCCATTCCGTCTTCAGCAGGTCTTTCTTCGCTATATTACTTGATGTGTTGGTTGTTGGTGCTGGTCTTAATGTAGTGTTGTCACGACATTAAGACCAGCACCATCAACCACCACATGAAGTAATGTAGCAAAGAAAGACCTGCTGAAGATGGAACGGATATTCTGAAGGGCCTTCAGACAAAAAGAATACATATTTTGTAGGTTGATGACGACGGCTCTGACCTATTTAACTTATTTTATTTTATGACCATCCATCTCGACGGTTTTAACAATGAATTTTATTAGTATTGATACTTCATAAACTCCCGTCAAATTTTATTCTTAGAGTGATTTTCAAATTGTTTCCCAAATATTTTTTTAATGCCCTAGGTTGACCTTTTTTGGACATTTCTGCTATTCTCTCCTGGTATTGGTGTAATTGTAATCCACTTCTGAGGTTGGGACGCCTAGAAGGCGGGGTTACGTTGCCCCGATGATATGATGGGTGATGATAATGGTGCGCCAAGAGAGTCCTCAATCCTAAGCTTAATCTAAGATGAATATGAATGATAATAATTGCGATGGCCAGATGATGTTCGGGGACCGTTTGAGCCTTAAAGTTTCCTGATATTTGTCTTACAGGTGAGGAAAAACCCCGATAAAAACCTCACCCGGGAAACTGTCGCGACCGGGGATCGAACCCGAAACCGCTGTGTGACAAGGCAGCACGCTATCTCGAGACTACAGCGATGGATTTGTTTCCCAAATATTGCGACCGCTAGTTTTTTATTTGTTTAGCTTAGTGGGGTTAAGGCCATGTGACATTCTTCTTCACTCACCTCAAACGTATGTTACATTAGAATATAACAAACACAATTAACCCTAATATAAAATACTAAAACATAAAAAACAAGACCTAAGTAGGATAACGGCGGCAGAAATGAAATTTTTGAGATCTGTTAAAGGGTGCACTAAGGAAGACAGAATCAAGAACACAGAAATAAGACAGGAACTTGAAATATTTGCAATAACTAATAAAATGGATACATATAGACAAAAATGGAAGCAACACATAGACAGAATGAATGAAGATAGATATCCAAAACAAATAACAAAATACAAACCTAAAGGCACCCGAGATGTGGGCAGACCTAGAAAGAGATGGGCTGAAGTCGGAACGGGTCAACAGACCTAATCCATGAATGCAGATGATGATGATGATGATGATTAAATACTAAATGAAAATTTTGTCAATAAGGTAATATCTATAGGATTAAGGTCGATAATATAATAATGTTAATGATAATTAAAATTAAACTAATAATAAAATGTGCACAAGCAAGATAAATTAAATTGTTCGGTAGACTGTCCAATCTAACGTATATAAAAAACAAAGAAAAATAATGAGATATAATAAACTAATTTATACGTTATGCAATATTTAAAACACCGCTGTGGTCTCGAGGTAGCGTGCTGCCATGTAACGCAGCGGGCCCTGTTCGACCCCCGGTCGGGACAGCTTCCTGGCTGAGGTTTTTATCGAGGTTTTTCCTCACCTGTAAGACAAATGTCAGGAAACCTTTAAGTCCCAAACGGTCCCCGAACATCATATGGCCTTCGCAATAATCATCATTCATATTCATCTTAGATTAAGCTTAGGATTAGGTTTCTCCTGGCACACCACTATCATCATCATCACCCTTCATATCATTGGGGCAATGTAACCCCGCCTTCCAGGCGCCCCAACCTCAGAAGTGGGTTACAAGTACGCGAATGCCAGGAGAAGACCAGAAATGTCCAAAATTTAAAACAAACAAATAAAAAATATAAATATTTATATCATGCTTTTCGCTGTCTACTAGATACATTTGACTATTTAACTCATGCCCCAAATGGGAGTCAATGATCAATCACGTTATAATGATTTTTTATTTACAACCAATCACAGTCGTGTTTCACCTCGCTCTTTATCGATTTCTCTTTATCAGCTCCTGCATTTGTGATAAAGAAAGCTCTTTTTTTTAATGTTCTGAACAGGTCAAAGCATTATTTTCTCCAACAAATACATTGAATATAGCAAATAATGAAAAGATTCCTTGATTTTACTGTGTTGTTTACTAAAAAAATAAATAAATAACCCGTATTGTTGATTATCATATATAGTTTGATGTGTTTCATTATTTCTCCACTTGGGTGCACTCTTACAATATTGCGATCTTATTTGGCAATAAATAATATGATCAAGGTGCAGTGAATGAACATAACCTCACATTTCTGATTTGTTTTCAAACATCGCCGTTTACATTAAATATATAAATATTTTAAAATAACTATTTTTAAATAATGATTTGTGAGTAGACAGCTTAATTTTATTCGTTAAATAGTCCTAACAAATGCCACTCTTGATTTCCAAATTCTCTAGATAAATTGGAAATCACTCGTGACATTACTTATGATAAATATATGTATTGTTTTAAAAAAATATTTAGGATACCATCTCAATATCTTATTTCCTATAGAATGTGTTAAATAATTCTGTTAAATGTAAGAGGAATGTAATTTACTATTCACTGAGACAGGCTATTGTTAATTTTCTTAAAATGTAATTCGCAATGGAGATCGTATTTCGTCTCTTTAAAATATTTAGCGGATTTCTGCACAAACGTGTTCTAGACAGAAATCTGGAAGTAATTTCCTACTTTCAATATAAAACGGATATCCTTTCGTTTCCTACTGGATACTGAGTCCATGTAACGATAGTTTGACAGTTCTCTTAATTAACCCCTGCGGTTTCAATGTGATGTGGAAGGACTCAACTTTATCGATGTTTGCCAATGAGAATGTAAGTCAGCAGAAAAGCCAATGCGTAAGGAACATGCTGCTTTATAGCTTGCTTCAATTAAACTCTATTCACACAAAAAATGTATTTTACTAAAAGTCTGTCGCACAGGAAAGCATAAAATAAGCGAATTCCTCAGAAAGTCGAACTAATGAATCGATTGTGCTCGTTTACGGAATATATAATTATTTTTTGCATGATAGTGCGTCTTGCCGTACTTACAGCAATGGCGACCATGATTGAAAGTGCAACTTCCTACCTTTCGGGGTTGCCAATCTAAATACCTATATTGTAATAAAATAACTATACTGTAATATTACATATAACAAACCACTTGTAGGAAGTAACACCACTAATTTTTATGTATACTACATACAATTTATATTAAGAAAAATACCCAAAGGGTAGTGTTAATATACATCATACGAAACAAATCACTGCATTTTAAATGAACTGAACTTTATTTGAAACAATATAAACAATAAACACGTACGTGCCGCCATTTTATCACTAGATTGGTGTCACGGCCACCTGTAATTTCAGCTAATAAATATTGCCCATACTGTTTACGTTAGTCAGTTGTTTATAATGAACCAAATATTTCCAACAAAGGTGTTATTATTTTACTGCTAATTATTATTTTGAAAACACCATCGCGCAAAAAAAAATATATATATATATATAGCCTATATACAACGCATGTGCGTGAAGTTTTTTTACAGGATCTCGGAAATTAGAAACCTTGTTTTCGCTCGGTTTTTAAACATTTTCCTCGCTTCTGTAAAAACCACTTCCCAACCTTGCATCGTAATATACTATTGTTAACCCTTAAATTGGTGAAACATAAACTTCTGGTGCCAGTTAGTTAATTGTGTCAGACTAAAATAAAATAAGCAGCTTTTTAAATTTACGATATTACTCGTAATTTCATGTTTCTGGCAATCCCTCACTCCTAACTTGTGATTTCGCTTGTTTTTAGAACATCTCCCTCGTTCTATTTCAATAGTATATAGGGCCTACTGAGTTTCGTTAAAAAAAAACTTGAAAACTGCGACCGCTAGAGGGATTTTTTTAAATTTTCGTTTCAGGAGAACTTACACTTCTAATGGTCAGATTTTGCTATTTAACGATCTCGATATTACGTTTCTTTCAGTAATTGTTTTAGACTGAAAAGCGCATATATATATATATATATATATATACATGTGTAGGTGGGGAAGGTTGTGATGAATGATTCCCGTTCATCCCGCTGCGGGACATGGGTGTTCCCTAGAGGGATGTTTCTTAAAATGTCTAATTTAGTTACGCTTATTTCCCTACATATCTCAGCGAGGGGCATGTGGTTAGTGTATCGCCTAGAGGCGAAATCCAGGAGAAAACTAAGGTATTACTCGGATGGATGAAAATCTGTGAAATTTTGCTCAGGGGTATTTTTATTCAGACTTGATGTTTTTTACGAGCCCAAAAATCTTCAAATTCGGGCTTAAAGTCTCTCCCATCTTAAAAATCCATCGATTCCGGTCAGGTTTGAACCGGCGATCCTAGGAACAAGAGGCAAGGAACACAACCACTAGACAACACGGCAGACATATATATATATGAAAAGAAAAATAAATGCCTGAACCGGGATTTGGACCCAGGACCTCTACCTTGATACGTTAGTACGCTACCATCTGCACTAGCTAGGCATCCTAGCACAAACATTTATTTTTCCTTTATACATATTCTCTGCCGTGAGAGGTAGCGGGAACTTTGTCTCACTGCCCTCTCGTGACTTCTACAACAAGTAAGCAAATTAAAGAGAATTTTTACTTTATAACAGTGATGCTTCTTTATTTACCTGTTATAATTAAATTTTAACATATACCAATGAAGGCCTACTATGACATGAAAAGAAAAATAAATTCCTGATCCGAGATTTGAATCCGGAACCTCTAACTTCATACATTTGTGGGTTAAAGCCTGCGCTACCCAGGCATACTAGCACAACAAATATTTTCCTTCATAATATATTCTCTATCATGAGAGGTAGCGGGAACTCATTTTCACTGCAGTTTCTATTCAATCCAACTACGAATATCTAACAACGTAAAATATTATTACTCACTTGTAAGTTATGTTCTTTCTTTGGGAGTGCACCTGTATGATGATAGGAGTGGGGGACCTAGTGAGCGCACATTAACAGCCATGGTATAAACAATCAGCATTTCATATCGCACAGTATTCTCGAGGTAGCATGCTGCTTTGTCACGCATCGGGCTCGGATTTGATCCACGCTCAGGACAAATTTCCTGGGTCATGTTTTTTCGGGGGTTCTCCTCACCTGTAAAGCAAATTTCAGGAAACTTTAAGTCCCAAACGGTCCCCGAACATCATCTGGCTATCATCATCATCATTAACATATGCAGTAAGTTTAGGATTAAGCCTCTCCTGGCGCTTGTTACCATCATCATTACCTATCATATATCATCATATATCATTCCGCCTTCCAGGCGTCCCAACCTCAGAAGTGGGTTACAATGACTCCATGTCAGGAGAGAATACCACAATGTCGAAATGACAACGTGGTGTCATTGAATAAAAAATATTGCAATGTTGTAATGGAACATGTTGATCAATATTAGTTTTACTATATTACGATGCGAGGTTTAATATCCAAGATTCTGTAAAACACTTCACAATCGTGCATATTATTTTGCACGATGGTGTTTTCAAAATAATAAATAATAGTAAAATAATAAAATCTCCGTTGGAAATATTTGCGTGAATTATAAACAATTGACTAACGTTAACAGTGTGGACAATGTTTATCAGTTGAAACTACAGGAGGCGGTGAGACCAATTAGTGATAAAATGGCGGCAAGTACGTATTTATTGTTTTATATTGTTTCAAATAAAGTTCAGTTCATTTAAAATGCAGCGATTTGTTTAGTATAATATATATTAAAACTACCTTTTGGATATTTTTTGTATATACATTTATGTAGTATACATAGAGGGCAGTGGTTTTACTTCTCACACATGTTTTGTAATATGTAATATTACAGTATAGTTATGCCTATTCAATTTAGCAACCCCCAAAATGTAGGAAGTCGAACTTTCAATCATGGTCGCCATTGCTGTAAGTACGACAAAACGCACTATCGCCCAAAAAGGCAGTATTAAAATAAATAATAGTTTAAAAAACTAAAACAACACGCTTTATTAGAAAACCGAACTAAACAATGAAATATAATTTTAATTTCCAACACGCTTGGGACAAAATTAAAGTGGTCAACAAAAAATCATCTCCAACACATCTAGAATAAAACTAGAGTTATCTACAAAAAAGAAATAATTTTACCATCAAAAGCGTGGGGTGCTTCATATAAATTAATATATTTGATTATAAACAGATATTGGTAAAAGTAAAGTCTATAAGAAGAAAACGTAAAAACTATAAAAAACACCCCACGCTTTTGACAGTAAAATTATTTTTTTTTGTAAATAACTCTAGTTTTATTCTAGATGTGTTGGAGATGATTTTCTTGTTGACCACTTTAATTTTATCCCAAGCGCGTTGGAAATTAAAATTATTTTTCATTTTTTAGTTCGGTTTTCTAATAAAGCGTGTTTTAGTTTTTTAACTCTTATTTATTTTTTAGTTTTCAGTTTTATTATTATTATTATCATTATTATTATTATTGTTATTATTATTATTATTATTATTATTATTATTATTATTATTATTATTATTATTATTATTATTATTATTATTATTATTATTATTATTGGTTTCCTAATAAAGCGTGTTGCTTTAGTTTTTCAAACTATTATTCATTTTTTTTTTAATTTTAGTTTAATTGATTGTCATAAACCGGAATCCCATGAATATTAATTTCTTACAACGGTGGACTAAAAAGTCGATAAGTCCGCAACCTATTACACCGGTCTTTATTTTTTGATGTCCTGATGATTCTGGCCAGGTTTTTAGAAAAAAAATTATGAAACTATTGTATTGCCATTGGTCCTTTACAAGTATGTAAAGTTTCAAGTTGATCCAATATTTTTAAGTGGGTGAAAATCGTGTTGAAAACTTCCATTACATAGACAGATACAGGTCAAGGTAATGTAAGGCGTGTAAAAACAGTCTAAATTTCTAAGGATAGAGTCAACGTGTTTGATGGTATATATAGATAATATGCAATAGCAACCTACTCAAGAGGACAAACAATTTCAGATATCTAGGTATCACACACAGAGTACCAGAGAAGAAAGTGGACAAGTTTCGCGTACATGCCATAAGCGGCGCTAGTGTAGAACAACTAACGACACCTAATTTTTTTCGATTTTTTTCTGATACTAATATGAAATTCAGCACTGCCTGGTGGTAAAATTATGAATTATAATTATATAACGCCATCTGGTGAATAATCATGAAATTGAACTTTCATAGGAATAAATATCGTATTAATTAATCTTAAATTGTGGAATTATTTATACCCAGCCTCTCAGACCTAAAGATTTTCTTTAATTTTAACAGAAGGGAAGAATGGAAATAAATAAAACATGTTAATTTGTTTTCGTTTATTAAAATTTAAAAACGTGCATTATGAGCTCTTTTTAATAAATATGCACAATTGACCTACCCCCTTATTCTCACATACATATTTTATACAATATTATTAAAGAACCTTAGCCATGTCGTACATCTGAAGTCCATTATAAAGTCATATTTTTAAAATGTTTATTAGAAATGGCTGTACACTAACATCACTCTTCCTAACCTAACAAATCTTAGAATTTATCAATTCTAGTAGGTTCATCTTTCAAAATAGATTCACATTAAAAACGTAAACAAGCTTGAATTTACTTACAAATTAGAGTAAAATAAAATCTAAGTAATGATTTTAACTTTCGATAATATATAATTTTTACAGTACCGTCTACATAGAACGAAAGGATAGCAGTTAAACATTTAAATTTACAAAATGGCTAATTTCCCATAATCCCGAGTGAACACGCTGTGCACGACGCCGTGTGTCTTGCATTTGTTTTATTTAGTTACATATTCTGTTACTACCAAACAGCGCTACCATTGTAGCTTGCTCATTGTAGTTCATCGTAAACGACCGAAATTTTTTAGATGTCACTGTACTCAGTTTTCCCTCTATTCGAAGTTTCTCTATGGGTATCACAATCCAGACAACTGGGAACAGCTTCAGGATACACATAAGATCGAGAGCAGTGGCAGCCACTAGAGCCATGAATGAAATCAGAAACATCTCACAATTATTGATCAGCACAGCTATCCGGTTAAAGATACTACCCGTCATGACGTAGTGGGAGAGTACCTCACGTACAATAAGTTGGAAGAAATAGAGCGGGTGAAAGCTAGATATGTGAAGAGAGCTCTAGGAGTACCACAGAACGCAAGATTGAGGCTAGTGTATGAGCTCACCAGGGAATGACGCCTTCAAAAACTCCTACAAGACCTGCACAAGAAGAAAAACAGCATACCGGAGGAGTTCTATGCAACGTGTGCAATGCAAGATAGGACCTGGACGGAAGCTAATCATGAAATGCGACACGTGACAAGATTGGCAATCCATGGCTTCCACCACAAGATGTGTAGTAACAAGACCTTCCACGAACCAAATGACAAGTGTGTGTGCATATTGTGTCTAGAATTTTGTGACAGATATCACATTATAAAATGTAAGAAGAGACAGAAGTCAATGACAGCGTATAGTAAGGACAAGTAATGTAATTACCTCCATGCACGGTGTGTGTGCATTTCTACTTATTATTTGTAGTAGTAGTAGGACTTTATTAGACAAAAAGTAAGATATTTACAATATTATTTACAAATATGGGTCGCACGGGCAGTAAGCCGTACGTGCTGTTGACAGTCCGTTACAATAAAGTAATAATTGGTACTAGTGTAAAGAAAAATAAACAACAAAAACAGCAATAACATTACAATTACATAAAGAAAACACAATAATATTACAATTAAGTAATAACACAATAGCATTATACACTAGAAAAACATTAACATTACAATTACATAAAGAAAAAACATTAATATTACCGCTGTGGTCTCGAGATAGCGTACTTATTATTATATACAGTACGTTGTCAACTTGTACCGTACACATTATAGTTCCACTGAAATTGTGGTTTCTTATAGTATGTGTATATTTCAGACAACGTAGAGAAGTGGCCTATGTATTAGTAATGTGCAGAAGCAGGAAATACTGCTCTTGGAATCATAAGGGAAAGGAATATATCTACTACTGGAACAACAAGTACACTAGAATATTATTTCCTTTGAGACTACAAGTTGGCGCGGGCGACGTCAAATACAACTTCACACAGTACCGAGGAGAAGTTTACAACTCTATCCTGCGATGTAAACATGTGAATACACACTACAGTGGTCTACGTTTGTATTGCCTTCAACCCATGTTACATAACTTTACGTATTTCAGAAAATTGAACTTTCGAAGGAAAATAACCGCATTTTGTATACTCTGCGGTCTATAGGGAAAAACAACACTGGACAATAAAAGGTAAAGGGCATAGTGTCACTTTTTTTTGTAATATCATCAGTTATTTCATAAATTATATATATATATATATATATATATATAATGATATGTACATGTACAACGGATGTCGGAAGACCAGTGGCCTAAACAGGTGTTGGATTAGATGGTACCAGGCAGAAGGAAGAGGGGGAGAAGTAGAAGAGCATGGTATGAGGGAATATATGATGCCATGATGAAGAGGAGTATGGAAGATGGACAATGGGGAAGATAGGAATCTCTGGAAAGTAGGAATCAAGGCACTGAGCTACAAGCCGGAGGGTCCAGGGTTCAAGTCCCGTTGGGGTCAGGATTTTTAAACTGACCCAAACCCTCTGGCGGCACTATGGCCCTGGGGTCGACTCAGCCTCTAACGGAAATGAGTACCAGACGCTTGTTCTGGGGGTAAAGGCGGCCGTCACGCAGGGCTGACAACTAGGCTGACATAAAGTGCCGATTGTCTAGAAAAAAGTGGGAGCCTTAACCTCCTACTACCCCAAGGGCCTCTGGGTCTGTTGTGGGATCACTTTACTTTACTGTGTATTCAAAAATAATATATTTAAGCGCATTTTCATGTTTCTAATATTTCATAATAATTTAGATTAAAATACAAGTTCGGTTTTAATAGTATATTATGATGCGATGTTGGATTGTGGCTTTTACAAAATCGAGGAAAATGTTTAAAAACCGAGCGATGGCGAGGTTATTAATATCCGAGAATCTATAAAACATTTCACAAACGTGCGTTGTACATTATTTTTGCGCGATGGTGTTTCAAAATAATAAATAACAGTAAAATGAATAACATCTTTGTTGGAAATATTTGCGTTCATTATAAACAATTGACTAACGTTAACAGTATGGACATTGTTTATCAGTTGAAACTACAAGAGACGTGACACTAATCAGTAATAAAATGGCGGTAAGTATGTATTTATTGTTTTATATTGTTTCAAATAAAGTTCAGTTCATTTAAAATACAGTGATTTGTTTCGTATAATGTATATTAACACTACCTTTTGGATATTTTTTTGTATATAAATTGTACGTATATATACATAGAGGGCTGCGGTTTTAGTTCCCACACGTGTGTTTGTAATATGTAATATTACAGTATAGTTATTTTATTATAGCATAGTTATTTAGGTTGGCAACCCCGAAATCTAGGAAGTGGAACTTTCAATCATGGTCGTCATTGCTGTAAGTACGACAAGACGCACTATCGCGCAAAAAAATATATTTAAGTGCATTTTCATGTATTTATTTCATAATAATTTAGATTAAAATATAAGTTCGGTTTTTAAATATTATTTTATGTCAATACATTTAAAATTAATACTGAACCACCGTTGAGATTGCTTTGTATTAAGTTAAAAATAAAATTAATATCTGAGATAACAGTCGTCCTCAATATTAAAATCCATTAATATTGTGAAGGCCTTTCAAACGAACTTGTTACATCTTCAGCAGTAGGATTGGTACCAATCGCTTCCCCAGATCCAATATTGTGAGATAGGACATTAATAGTTTTTCTGTTTATCTTCTTCTTCCTTCCTTCCAAGTATTAGATCAAGGCCTGTTACGATCGTATAGAAAATTTTCCCTCCAGCGTTTTATAGGACGGCCCAGAGATCTTCGTCCTCTTGGTATATAATTATAAACAGCTTTGAGGGTCCGATTTGAACTCATTCTTTCAAGATGGTGTTTCCAATTTAGTTGGTACTGTTTAATATGTTCCAAAATTGGCGTAGTCTTCAATTCTTTTAAGATGTCGGTATTCTTTTTCCGGTCCCATCTGGTGTAACCCGCTGTTCTGTGCATGAATCTCATTTCACAAGCCGTTATTCTGCTTTCATGTTGTCTTTTTAGTGTCCATGCTTCACTACCATAGGTCAACACTGGTCTAGCCAAGGTGTTATATAAACGTAATCTGGTGTTTTTTGTACAAGGGATGGTTTCATAACTTGATTAATAATTCCTAAACTTTTATTAGAACTAGTATTTTATTCAGGGATATCCTTTTCATCCCACATAGAGAGATAATATCCAATATATATATATATATGAATTTCGGTCATTTCAGGACGACATAAACTGCAATTTCGTGTACTCAATTAGGCCTACTGGTTGCGGCTAATCCAAGGTAAACAAACAATACTCAGAGCAATTTGTACGACCACCAAATTAGGAACGCAAATGTGAAATTCTGGGCAGACGAGGTTAGAAGAGAACTCCAAAAGATTGGGATGGGTTTCGTATGCAAAAAAGGGACTGAAAATCGCAAGAATGTGTGGAGGAAAATAAGAAGGAGGTACTTAGATATAAACCAACAAAATATTTTGGCCGAATGTACGGGAAAACGCTCACTGTTTTTACAAAGAGACCTAAAACACGTTTGGGAAAAAGAATCTTATATACTCAATCTAGGATTTAAAGAGATATCAGGGCTAGCTTGGTTTAGGTTAGGGGCATGGAAAATTAAAAAAATTAGCGACAATCACGATATGCGAATATGTCCAATGTGCCGGAGCTTTGAAGACGAGATACATATATTAGGAAAATGTAACGATTTGGAATATTGGAGACGTCAGGTATTACCGGAAAGATTTCTGAATTCAATTCGTGAAAGATTGGCATGCTACGAGTTATTGGTAAGCCCAGAAAATTGGATAAATGTGGGTAAATTTCTGGACAAAACGCGGAAAATAAGAACAGCACTCATTCATCAATAAATAAATATGTTCAATTGTAATACCATTAATTCTTAATAATTCTACATAACCAAGTTAATGTATAATGTAATTGTACTGTTATCTAATTGTAATATTATTGTTTTATTTTTTGTTTTAAGTTATATTATTACCAAATATTAACTTATTGTAACGGACTGTCAACAGCACGTACGGCTTACTGCCCGTACGACCCATATTTGTTAATAACATTGTATGTATCTTACTCTTAGTCTAATAAAGTCCTTATGTATATTCCTTTAGATCAAATAAGTTTAATTATGATTCAATTAATATAATATAGAAATGTTATAATATTTTTTTACATTTAAAGAATATGTCCATTTGAGTTCTGAATGCGAAAATTTAGTTTACAACAATTTGATACATGAGAAGAAGGTAACATGTCGAAGTTTATTAATCCTTCCTTTACCCCTGCAGTATGTCAACAACAGATGTTGTTACAATCAACTAAGAGTAGAAGTTAGAGAAGTTTCTTCAGCAAATATATTTCTTCCTCTTTTAAAATTTTACCTCACGTACTGATACTTGATATATATTATAAATTTACTATATTTAGCTACTCAAATTTTAAAATTCAACATTATAAAAATGAAATGCAGTATTTTATAGCAATAACAAGGTTATGTTTTAACTTTTTTTGTTGTGTTTTATAACCATAACCATAAAGAGTTTAAAAATTCTAAGAACCCACATTACTAGTTTTGTTTTTGTTTAATGCTACGAGGTTATCTTTTATGACATTTCTAGATTTCTCCTCTGGCATTTGCGGAATTTTAAACCATTTCTAAGGTTGGGCATCTGGAAAGTTGAGATACGTTATCCCGATGATACGATAGGTGAAAATGATAATGAAGTGCCAGAAGACTCCTTAACCTAAATTCCAGGCCATGGGCAATCACAGGAATAATTCCCATAAAGTAAAATGTCTATGTTCTGAACGAGAATTGCACCCGAGACCTCATAAACTGTAGTCAGAAGTTCTGCCCACAAGACCATGAGGCTGGTCACATTACTAAAATTTTGAATGTTTGTCTTACGAGAAAAAATACTCTTTGGATTAATGTAAATGCGAGTACTTTCATAAAAAATGAATCAATCAGAAAATAACTTCGAATCTTTAATATTGGATAAATTATTTCAGATAAGAACAAGAATTGGTATACAAATTTACAAAGGATGAAACCATATGAACTGCTATACAGGCATATAAATATAGAATCACAGGACGCCGTGGAGAAGATGCATTGATGATTTGGATCATGTATAAGCGGAACAGATCTAAAGATCCACTATGAAAATTTAAATCTTTTAATATGATTATATTTCTTTCAAAGTCAATTTCTTATTATACAACGTCTACATTAGAATTTTTGAATCAATAAAGTAATACTTCAGTCAGTCCGTTGTTTAAAAGTCATATTATTCCTAACCACATAGTTTTAATTTTTGACAGAGAGTCAGGCTACAAAAATCAATATATCAATTAAATAATATGTGTAAGAAATATAATATGATAATTTCAAAATCAAAACAATTAAGTAATAGCGTTCCATAGAAAGTACCCAGTAAACAAAAATAGTAATAGAAGATAAAGTGTTGGAATAGTTTTCACACTTCCAGTATTTGGGCTGCGATATAACTTATGAAGAAGAACAAGATACAAATAAGAAAATAATAATAATAATAATAATAATAATAATAATGATTTATTTTAGCTGGCAGAGTTAAGGCCATAAGGCCTTCTCTTCCACTCAACCAGCGAATAGTAAAATTATACAAAAATTACGTACATATTACAATTTTAAGATATTAAAATACAGACTAAACAAAATACAATGATGATGGATCTAATACTAGCTAATGCTAACAAAAACATAGAATATAATAAAATTAAAATGATATAAAATAAAGTAAGTAGCTTCCTACATGATTATTAATAGAATGCTCTATATAGTTGTTATGTAGTTAATGTTTTCATTGTGTCGAACTTAAGATATCAGTTAATTTGGATTTAAATAATGATAGCGATTGACAGTCCCTAACATGACTGGGAAGTGAGTTCCATGCTCTAGCCATAGATATTGTGTAAGATTCAGAGTACAGACAGGTCCTGTGTTGTGGTATCAAAAGTAAAGAAGAGTCTTGTGATCTTGTTCCTAAATTGTGATGAGCCGATAAATGTTGAAAACGTGTTGTTAAATAAGTTGGTAAATATGTGTGCAGAATTTGGAATAGTAAGGTATGTGAATGTAAAGTTCTTCTGTCATTTAGGCGTAGCCATGATAAGGCCTGAAATGAAGGAGACACGTAGTCATAACGACGGAGATTGAATATAAATCGAATGCACGCATTATGAGCACGCTGTAGTCTGTCAGATAGATCAGTTGTCAGATTAGTCAGTAATATGTCGCAGTAGTCGAAGTGTGGCATTATAAGAGTCTGTATTAGTATTTGTTTTAATTTTGTAGGAAGGAAGTTTTTAAAACTATTTAGGGAGTGAAGAATTGAGAACACTTTCTTGCAGGTATTATTCACTTGGATTTTCCAGTCTCAGAAATTTCAAAATATTTGTTGAACAATCAGACCAACATTGAGGAACAAAGTAAGAAAGGAAACGCAACTAGGATTTTACTCAACGATGGCACTGGCGATGTAAGGAAGTGAGGACTGGGTCCTGAAGGAAAAAGAAAAAAGGAAAATTTGAGCAGCAGAAATGAGATTCCTATGGGCTGTGAAAGGTTGTACAAGAGAAGAACATATTAGGAATGAGAATATTAGAGAGGAACTAATAGTACAACCACTTCTTCAACAAATTAGAAGAACATAAGAACAATTTGATAGAACATCTGCAAAGAATGACAGAGAATAGGATACCAAAGATGGCACTCATGTATAATCCTGTAGGACGAAGATCGCTGTGAAGACCAAGAAAGCGCTGGGCTGAACAGATGTGAGATCGGAACAGGCAAAAACCTAATCCGTGAAGGATGGTGATGATGATGATGATGATGATGATTCCTAGCCTTCTGGATAATCACCTCTCCCACAGCAAACACACTTTACACTGGGCACAGGATATCTGATAGCCTGGCTGACGGTTAGACCTTTTAAAAATTCCTCCAATACAACATATTAAAACTAAAATATTCACCAATTATGATAATATTTCCCGTAAACTGCCCCTGATTTTCTTTCACTGTTTATTTCATTATCACTACACTCCAACCTGTAAACATCAGTCCTTTGTTCAACTCTACAGCACTGGTATGGAATAGCTTAACAGGTATATGACAATATTTTCAATTTGTTCTATAACATTCTCTTCACTTTGTAATCACTTTTCCAGTGACGTTGCAGACACTTTCAGTTAATTTACGTTCGGTGTATTTTCTTCTTATGATTATTATTTTTGTGCGAGTGACCACTGGCACAAGAAATAACATTATCTTATCATCTTTGGCACTAAAAACTGTACATAAGGGTATCTTATGGCTACAAGGAAATCGTTAAAAACTATTTCGCACTTATTTCTCAGAAAGTTCTGCTTTTTCGCAATTTAAGTACAATGTCGCATTTTATCTTGAATGTAAACACTAAAATACACTTAAATGAGCTTGAAAGATAAAATTACGAGTTATGGTAACATTTGAACACTATTTTCGCCTTTTCTCTCTGGTTTTCCTACAAGAAGTTTCCATGCCCCTCTTTCATTCTCATTCGTGCCACATGTCCTACCCATCTCAGTTTACGAGACTTGATTTACAAAGCATACCAAATATATTCTGTTTCATATGAATGAACGGTTCAATATGTAAATACAACATACAAAATCAGTTCTATATATTGGAACTCGATGCTTTTATAAAATCGTATGATTCATTTATTGCCTTTAAAAGTCATGACATTCAGAGAAGCACTGCATGCGAGAGGAGATTCACGAGGAATAGGCCTACTGAAGGTATACAAAATTTGACCACAAACCAATGAAGAGGTTATGGATAAACTCAAGGTTGAACCTGTGATGGAATATACTCGTATATGGCGGTATCAAGAAAAAAGGAAATATCACGTTAACAGAATGAGCAACAGCAGATTTCGAAAAGCATAATTTGACCAGAAACCTATGAAGAGGTTATGGATGAACTCAAGGTTGGACCTGTGATGGAATATATTTGATGGTATCAAGAAAATTGGAAATATCACGTTAACAGAATGAACAAAAACAGATTTCCAAAAGCAATTTTAACATATCTATCATAAGAAAATGAAGTAAGGGAATAACATTAACCACGATTTGAAAGAAGTAGATTATACAGGGGATGATTGGAAAACATTAGCTCAGGATAGGGATGTATGGAGAATTTATATCCGCGCTGCCATGATCTTGCGGATTCGATAGTGGCAGTGAATTAGTAATGCTTTGCAAATTTCACATCCCACTTAAGTTTCAACTCAATAAATTAAAGTTATTATCTACTAGACTTACAATAACAATAATTTTGAAAAATTTACAATAGTTATTTAGACGGTTAGTTACAAAAGCAGGGGTTAAGTAACGAGATGCTCAAATTAGAAAACGACCCAAGGGAAGAGCAGCGAGGTACTAAACCTAGGTATTTTAGTATATGGTGTATGTTTAATGAAATTTATTGCAGAAAGGATACGTTTAGAGAAAGAGGAAAAAAAATAATGTGGGCCTCGAAATATAGAATTTATACCTACAGAAAAGTGACCATTCTTGGTTCAGGTTTTGTGGTTTGCCAGTATATTAGATTTAAAACGTGTTACGAGAGATTGCTTGTCCTAGAAATGTGACGTTAAAGAAAACACTTTAGGGAGTAACACAATAAGAGTAACAGAAACAATGTAGGTCATTCTTTGCTATATCACATATACTTTCATATCTTTGTGTCCATAGAAAAATTAAATTAAATTCTCTCACAATTTCATACACTCGTAAGTCAACTTTTACAGGACCACTACCCAATTTTTCCCCCATTTATTGACGTAACAAGACAAAGTGTTTCTGAAACGAAAAAAATTCATAGTTGGATTTTTCCAACAAAAACAAAATAAAAAGCTATACAAACCTAATTTATTTTTCAAAAAATTACCATCCAATAACCCACAATGGCACACAAAACTACTAAGTAGGCCTACTATGAAGAATATACTCTTCTTCTTACTCTTATCTCCTTTTCTATATGCATGAGCCTGTTTATTTATACACACCATGTCAATGATGATTACATCTCATTCCATCTCTTAAGGGGTCTGTCCACTTCTTTTTTTTCCTCTAGGACATAGGTTCTTTGCTGCTTTAATAAGCAATCAAATGTGGTATTTCACAAAATAATGTTAAACTGTAGCCTACTTTACATGAGACACTCGCTCTTCACCTCTGGTCCTGAGATCGCGTCTGTACGTTCCGTAAATCTATGACGCGGGAACCGTGGCTTCACTCTACATTAGGGTTATAACTTTTTGGATTTTTGTGAAATAAAATATTTCCTGTGCAATGAATGGGTTAACTTTTGCTTAAAACCATTGAAAAATGCCTTCATTTCACTGAGCTTCAAGAAAAGATCGCACCCAAATTAATACTAAATATTGATATATAAATATATTTGGGGGTGACCTTTTCTTCAAACTCAGTGAAATGAAGGCCTTTTTCAATGATTTTAAGTATAAGTTCACCCATTCATTGCACAGGAAAATTTTTATACCTATTCATTGTACAGGAAATGTTTTATTTCACAAAAGTCCAAAAATGTAAAACCCTAGAGGGTTATAACGTTTTGGACTGTTTGTTGAAATAAAATATTTCCTGTGCAATGAATGGGTGAACGTTTACTTACAACCATTGAAAAAGGCCTTCATTTCACTGAGCTTCAAGAAAAGGTCACCCACAAATCAATATTAAATATTGATATATAAATATATTTGGGGGTGACCTTTTCTTGAAGCGCAGAGAAATAAAGGCCTTTTTCAATGATTTTAAGTAAAGGCTCATCCATCCATTGCACAGGAAATATTTCATTTCACAAAAGTCCAAAAAGTTATAACCCTACTGTACATATAGTAACTATAGGAAGCAACATCCAAGATTTTTACTAGTCCAAAGATACCGACTTATTGAATACATTTAAATATTGGTAGATGTAAGTGAAAAACTATAAATAAATAAGAAGAACGTCAATGTTCATCATAATAATCAACATTCACGGATTAAGCCCATGTGGCTAGTTCCGCTCTCATAGATTCTCTATTATCTATGAGATTTTTAGTAATAATATTTCCTCTGGATTTTCTCATGTTGAGACTTGAAATTAGTTTTGAAGTTCTTAGGACGGGTTACTGGCCCGACGCTAAGTAGTCCAGTGGTAGGGCTGCTACCTTTTAGTCTCTGGACAGACATTAGGATACCGCATATCTACAGAGAAAACAAAAATTATGACATTTCAAGCTGTATATCCTGTCTGAAGTAAAATTGTACTGAACAATAAAATTTTGGAGCAGGTGAATAATTTTACATATCTAGGATTCAATATCTCATATGAAGACGAAAAGGATGTAAATGCAAAAATATCTAAATTTTTAAGAATTTTAGGGTTAATAAATTCTATCTTCAAGCCACAGTTAGTCCAAAAACATTCAAGACTAAAAGTGTATAAAACACTGGCTCTTCCAACTCTTTTGTATGGTAGCGAAGTATGGACGTTGAAACAGAAGGATATACATAGACTTAGATCTGCTGTAATTTAGATGTAAGAATAATTTTTGTATTTTTTTTAACCTGGTTAAGTGGTAGAGAAGGCCATAAGGCCTTAACTCTGCCAGGTAAAATAAAGCTATTATTATTATTATTATTGTTATGATTATTATTATTATTATTATTATTATTATTGTTGTTATGATGATGATTATTATTATTATTGTTATGATTGTTTTTATTATTATTGTTATTATTATTGTTATTATTATTGTTATTATTATTGTTATTATTATTGTTATTATTGTTATTATTATTGTTTATGATTGTTATTATTATTATTGTTATTATTTGTTATTATTATTGTTATTATTATGATTATTATTATTGTTATTATTATTGTTATTATTATTACGATTATTATTATTATTTGTTTATTATTATTGTTATTATTATTATGATTATTATTATTGTTATTATTATTGTTATTATTATTATTGTTTATTATTATTATACCACATTCGTTTCTTTGCTGAATAAATATTAAAATGTGCAGATTCACACCATTAATTTATTATCTTTTTTACATGGCTTTCCTTTACATTTTATATAATTATTTAGTAAACAAATTAAATTTATAACACGTTCCGATTGAATTAAATGTATTAAAACGTTAATCAGCACATAATTTATTTTTCGTGAAAAGTGGATGTCAACAGTAATTACGTAATATTTCGGTACTGATGAGTCTAATTCAGGCATCATAAAACACATTTATTGGCTTTGTTTCGTTGTTATTGGATTGTAGAGGTAATGAGCCAATAACCGCCGGCCGTCAAAACATTGTTCCAATAAATGTGTGGTTTTGCTGCCAAACAGGCTGATGCATGTACGTGTTTGGAGTTCTATTACATCTCTTCGCAGCGTTATTTAATGTCACAAATAACGTTACTGGTTTTGGCGTGTTCAACTGATTCCGCGTTTTCAATCTCGTAACGTAATACATGCACCCCAAACTCATCAATTACTTGGACTTCCTGAAACCACCAACGCACCTGATTCACAATTAGACAGCACACCTAATTCCATGCGTTAAATTCGCGGTGGAATTTAACCAACCAATAAATTCCTATACAATTTTTAGTAGTGTGGTACAAACATTGTTTCACAACAGGACAGTGTTATGCATTAACCGTCTAAGCACCATTTTTAATTGAGATTTTGATGCCATCTGTTGCACTGGCTCATGAAGTAAGTGTACACACACATTTTACGCCAAATCTATAAATATAGCCTCATTTTTAAAGAAAAATGTAAACGAGATCAGTCCTATTAGAGATTCTATGTTTTGCAACAAACGACTACGAAACCAGATCTTCATAAATGCTAATCTAAATTTTGCACCATGCAGCTAAGCGCCAAATGTTCCTGATCTTAGATTGTTGGTGCATAACTATCAAACAAGGAAAATAACTTACAATATCCAGTATCGTTAGTTTCGCGCTACAATAAATTATGAAGATTGACTAAAATTTTAAACCATTTTTCTCGAAAATTAGATAATGACACACAGCCGGTTGATACATAACGCCGTCCAACGGATTGGATGTCAGAAACAAGAAAAGCGAAGGGATATTTTCCCTTTCAAAAGGCAGAGAATTTTAATTTATTTATCATCATATAATCGTGTAATGTGGTTTCTTGTCACCACGGCATAGCCCTTTGTCAGATTGACGATACAGGCTATGGAAGCACCGAAAATACATCCCGGAAAATTCGATAAAGGAACATTACTGATGTAATAGCAGGTATTATGGTTAAAATTGATGGAAAAACAGGATCGACAACATAGATGCCAAAAAAAAACTTGTGCCAAATTAACTTTATCCTAAAACTTCAATAATCAGTCATTTTTATTAATAAAATTCCACACTAGAGTGGTTCTCCTTCAACCCAAAGTGATTTGTCGCCAGAGCCTTCTGTTTAAAGCATCTTCTTCCCTCAAATCTCTAGTTTCCATGCTTCTTCTCGCTCCATCTATCCAAGGTTCTCTAGGTCTGCCTCTTGCTCTTCTTCCATTGACTTTCCAATCAATGATCTTCTTTGGTATTCTATCTTCATCCATTCTAATGCAGTTTCCATACCATTTCAAACTTTTTCTTCTATTTTTTTTCAACTTGCAAAATTTCCTTTATTGTGCTGTTTCTAACTTTATCCTGTCTTGAAATTCTTGTCGATCGCCTCCAAAAATCAATGTCTGCTGTTAAACGTTTTTTGGCTTGTTGTCTAGTTACTGTCCAGATTTCGGACCCATATAATAAAGACATGGAAAATACTTGTTAAGTACGCTGAACAAAAAATGCATTTGGAGAAATAACACATAGATGCCTAATTGTTTGCTCTAATGTGTTTTTAATTATACTCGTATAAATACATTTTCAGTGACGGTATAATTTATCAAAAAATATACATCTCATGTTTCCTGCATATAAATTGATACATAAATATCTAGGAATATTCTGATTCCAATGTTGGCAGGACTATCTAGACTTCAGAGATGCGTTTGACTAACTAACCATTAACCTAGATGAGATAGAACCACAATTTGATCCTGCTCATTAGTGGTTCAGCAGATCCACAGATTAATGAAGCTACATGCTGATTGACTGACCAAGAAACCAACTTACACAACTTACATAAACAGTAACATTTAGCTTCTCACACACTTACCATCTCATCAAAGGTAAGAAAAATTTGTTTTACTAGTAGTAGTAGTAGTAGGACTTTATTAGACAAAAAGTAAGATATTTACAATATTATTTACAAATATGGGTCGCACGGGCAGTAAGCCGTACATGCTGTTGACAGTCCGTTACAATAAAGTAATAATTGGTACTAGTGTAAAGAAAAATAAACAACAAAAACAGCAATATCATTACAATTACATAAAGAAAACACAATAATAATATTACAATTAAATAATAACGCAATAGCATTATACACTAAAAACATTAACATTACAATTACATAAAGAAAACACAATAATATTACAATTAAGTAATAACACAATAGCATTATACACTAAAAAAACATTAACATTACAATTACATAAAGAAAACACATTAATATTACAATTAAATAATAACACAACAGCATTATACACTAATTAATTTATATATAATTGTTAATAATTAATGGTATTGCATTTTGATAACATATATTCATTCATGAATGAGTGTTGTCCTTATTTTTCGCGTTTTGTCCAGAAATTTACCGAGGTTTATCCAATTTTCTGGATTTACCAATAATTCGTAGCATGCCAATCTTTCCCGATTTGAATTTAGAAATATTTCCGGTAATAACTGACGTCTCCAATATTCTAAATCATTACATTTTCCTAATAGCCTATATGTATCTCATGTTCAAAGTTCCCGCACATTGGACATATTCGCTTATCGTGATCGTCGCTAATTTTTAGACATTTCCATGACCCTAGCCTAAACCAAGCAAGCCCTGATCTCTCCTTAATTCCTAGGTTGAGTATATACGATTCTTTTCCCCAGACGTGTTTTAGGTCTCTTTGTAAACACAGTGAGCGTTTTCCTGTACATTCGGCGAAAGTATCTTGTTGGTTTATATCTAAGTACCTCTTCCTTATTTTTCTCCACACGTTCTTGCGATTTTCAGTCCCTTTTTCCCATATCCAGCCCATCCCAATCTTTTGGAGTTCTCTCCTAATAGCTAATACCTGGAGCGTGCTGCTATGCCTAAATAAATAATTTTTTTTATGTTTAGTAGAATAAATAGCAATAAAATTCATATCAAATCCCGTTGAGGCGACCAGTCATAGGATAAAAGTTAAACATTAAAGTGTACCTTTTGGCAGGTACCGTCGCCCTCAACTTCTTAAAATGGTCTATATAAAATTAACTGGAGCGCTTTCGGAAGTTAACTTCCATCCTCGGCAGGTTGAGCTTCTGCTACTCGTTATTGTTGTTTACGATGATGTATACTTCAACTGTTTGTAGCAGAAACAGATTTGGTTTTGACGATCTCGTATAATGGGTTTGACTGGGGTGCGTTCTCAATAAGAAGTGAGGTGTTGTTTATTTCCTTTAGAATTTCGAGTTCTTCCAAAGCGCTCCAGCTAATTTTATATAATTCCAGCTAGGACAAATATATTGGAAGACCTCGAAATTCTAAAGGAAACAAACAACACCTCACTTCTTAATGAGAATGCACCCCAGTCAAACCCATTATACGAGATCGCCAAAACCAAGTCAGTTGCTGCTACAAACAGTTGGATTATACATCATCGTAAACAACAATAACGAGTAGCAGAAACTCAACCTGCTGAAGATGGAAGTTAACTTCCGAAAGCGCTCCAGTTAATGTTATATAAACCATTTTAACAAGTTGAGGATGACGGCACCTGCCAAAAGGCACATTTTAATGTTTAACTTTTATCTTATAGTATAATAAGTAAAAAGAAAAAAAATAATTTATATTGTAATAATTTTAGATACCCCGTGTTGATTACCTGGCGATGCCCGGGAATATACTTATCCCAATCTTGTTGGCATCAATGAGCTGAAAGATAAAAATGGTTATAGTGAGTTATCCGTAAAAGATAGATATACGCTGTTGCGGATATTATGTAGGTTTTTTAGATATTCATTTATGTGTACATTAATTTGGTGTATTTGTTATGGTTAAGGGAATGTAAGCCATTTAAACGTCCAAAACGCTACGTGTTTAGTGAACCGATACACTTTTTTTTATTAGCTCTGACCTTATAGTACGCACGGTAATGATATTTACGACTATTTAACTCATACCCCAAATGGGAGTCAATGGCCAATCACGTTTCAATTAATTTTGTGTTTCAACCAATCACAGTCGTGTTTCACCTCGATGTTTATCTACTTATATTTATCATATTAAAGAGAGCTCCTCCTTTTTTTATATTCTGAACAGGTCAGAGCTTTATTTTGCAGTGACTGACTCTCGAACAAATACGTTGAAGATAGCAAATACTGAACAGTTTCCTTCGAACTACACATTTGATAATTGTGTGTTCAATAATTGTGTTTTTAAATAATGATTTTACAGAGATGTTTCCTAAAAAATAATAACCTATAATGTTGGTTATAATATACTGTTTGATGTGTTTAATTTTTTCTCCACTAGGGTGTATTCTTACAAGATTGCGATCCTATTTGGCAATAAATAATATGATCTAGTTGCAGTGGATGGCCAAATGAAACTAATCAAACATTTCTCATATGTTTTTAAGCATCGCCATTTACATTAAATATATCAATATTTAAAAATAACTATATTTAAATAATGATTTGTGAGTAAACAGCTTAATTTTATTCCTTAAATAATCCAAACAAATACCATTTTTGATTTTCAAATCTTCTAGATAAATTCACGAGACATGAAGAGAATATCAACAAATAAATGTATCAACTCAATTTATAAATTAAGAGAGTTATCAGAGGATTAACCGTTTATCCCCCGTTAGCCAGAAGAATTGCTCATGCTGGGGTTTATCGATAATTTGAAAATCACTCGTGGCATCATTTATGATAATTATCCCAGACAAATTCTCTAAATGATGGTGCAAACACCATTCAAATCTGACAAATAGATTTTGAGTCCACAATTTGAGTCCACAAAGTGTTTTTTGTACATTTTATTATTAGTTTTAGTTTTAACTTCAATTAACATTAATGTTATTCCAGTATCGATCTTAACCTTATATATATATATATATTTATATCTCAATGATGGATAAATCATATTTGAAGAGAAAAATTATACGCTCAGACCGGGACTTGAACCCGGGACCCTTGGTTCTCTAGACCAAGTGCTCTACCAACTGAACTACCTGAGCAAGTACCGATCTAAACGCAAATCTTTCTCTATATACATTGTAATTCCCATCCACCAAATGCTGTGAAGCCATGCTTCTATCTTGCAAATGGCGGCTCCTTTATTAAGAAGACATGTAGCCGAGCGGTTAAGGTAGGAAGCCTTGGCGCAGAGCTACGGGACTTGCGCTGGTTCGAGTCTCCATGGGGGAAGAAATTTTCTCATGGTATTTCGGCCAGTATGGGACCGGTGCCCACCCAGCATCGTGAGGCAATTGGGTAGCTACAATAAGTAGCGGCTCCAGGTTGAGGAACCAGCTGTAACGGCTGGGGGACTCGACATGCTAACCACATGTCACCCCTACACTGGCTGTTGATCATCTACCTATGTGATTGACACATGTGGATGTGAAGGGCCAGCAGCCGGCTGGTAAAAGGGCAACCGCTGAAAAGTGGAAAGACCCTCAATCGGATCGGATATTTGGGAATTATACATTACAGCCAGTACGGCTTTTTTCCAAGTTTTTTATTATTGATTTCGTACATCTCAATGATGGATAAATCATATTTGAAGAGAAAAATTATACGCTCAGACCGGGACTTGAACCCGGGACCCTTGGTTCTCTAGACCAAGTGCTCTTGGAAAACTTGGAAAAAAGCCGTACTGGCTGTAATGTATAATTCCCAAATATGTCTTCTTAATAAAGGAGCCGCCATTTGCAAGATAGAAGCATGGCTTCACAGCATTTGGTGGATGGGAATTACAATGTATATAGAGAAAGATTTGCGTTTAGATCGGTACTTGCTCAGGTAGCTCAGTTGGTAGAGCACTTGGTCTAAAGAACCAAGGGTCCCAGGTTCAAGTCCCGGTCTGAGCGTATAATTTTTCTCTTCAAATATATATATATATATATACCTATATATTCTTATTGATCAAATCTTCATTCAGTATTAATATAAGAGTTAGTTGTAATTTTTATATTCCAATGTAACATATGTTAGTCCTGGTGAGTAGAAGAGACGGCCACAAGCCTCGACTCCACTAGGGTAAATAAATAAGTAAAAAAATAAATAAATAAAACATAAGACAAGTCAAACAATTTTAGACATTCACTCATTCGTTCTAAAAAAAGACGAATACAGTATGTCGTGCATTATTATGATCATTAAATAATGTTCGGAGTCAATTTAGGTCTTAAAGTTTACTGAAATTTGCTTTGAGGTGAGGGAAATCCTCGGAAAAAAAAAATCCAGGAATATTCCTCAGGCCGCGGACATAACCGTGGCTCGCTGTGTAATCAGGCTATGACTTTAGCCCCAAAACCACAGCGGAGGACAAAAATAATGTTTGCATTGTTAACTGATACATTCAAATTAAAGTTTTGCAAAGTAATATTAACCAATATTGACTAACTGAAAGTCCACGAGGACATTTTACATCCATATTTAATTCATTCATTCTGAAAATTTTTCTCATCATTGAAGGTTTTCTCCAACCAATCTTAATAATTAACTTGAATTAAAATATATATATGACTACGGACTTACAGACTATCATTTTGCAAGGAACATTCACAAATATCCGTTAATTAAAGTTATCCATCGTTCTCTGTCCTCTGGGTCTTCATCTGTTACACCAAATTTCCTCATTGAATTTTGAATGTTGTTCTTCCAGGTTGTTCTTAGTCTTCCCTTTCTGTTTCTTCTTTAAATTTTCCATGCATAGACGGCCTTTGGCAGTCTTCTATCCTGCATTCTTCTTACGTGTCCGTACCATCTCATCCATTATATTTCTTTCTGTATTCATCCATTTCCAAATTTCTCTATTTCTATTTTTTTCCAGTCGAGATGTTCTGGCAGCTCTTCTCCAAAAATCCAATTCAACTGAAGTTATTCTATTGACATGTTGTTGTGTCATTATCCAAACTTCCGATCCATATAACATTATACTTTCTATCTAGTATGGACTTATAAATTTGTAAATTAGTTGTTTTGTTCTGTTAATGATGTTTTTAGTTCATAGTTCCTATGGTTTGTCTTCCATTAATAATCCTTTTTTACCATCCAAATTTCAAATAACCAATAAATGATCTATAAATGCGTTGAACATAAAGGACAATAGGGGCGATACAAAACATGGGATGTGATATTCACCTTGTATGTGGTAGTTGTAGATTGGCCACTTTGAAATTATGATGTGGTATCAAAATGTCAGATGAGTAATTAGTACGAGCATCCACCGCAATAAATCAACAAGCAACATTCTCCATCTTTGTATGAATATTACCCAAGGGAAATGTGTAACATCAGCTGTAATTTAGCGTCACATCTACAATCAGCAAGCTAATTAAATTAATGTTCACCAGGTCTAAATAAATTACCTATGTGTTACAAATTGAGTTTGTGTACAATTAATGTATACTTAATAAATGCACGCGGAATTAGATGTTTCATTATTTGATTGCTTGTTTATGTGTATATTAATATTAAAGATAATCATACACAACGATAGGGAAATTTCATATCTAGCAATAATCATGACCGGAATTTGATGACATGTTTCATTTACTTTCTTCATGCAGTATGCATTGCTCTTAATAATATTAAATTCCTGAATACATACCGATGGTTACAAAAATATTGATTATATTTTGCATATTTTCATCGTATTTTCTAATTTTGAAGTTATATATATATTTTTTTTCAAGTATTACATCATTTTTTATATTTTTCTTCGCGTTTTTATGCCCGTTTCTTTTATTTTATAAAATACAATTAGATTTATCTACGGCATTTAAAATTAATTTTTAATCTAACAAATGTAAAACATGCAATATGCAACCTACAGTGCGATCAGTATAGCATTGGACAGGAGGCGCGGGGTTTATGCTGTCGGTGACGAAGGCTTACTGGTGCAGACACGGGACTTGAAATGTGCGCAAACTCAGCAGTATACAAGTACATCCCACGCATTCACGGTCGCAGTCAGATTGTGTGCTATGGGTAGATAAGGTTCTCGTTTGCTTTTCCTTATGTACTGAATGACGTGTGTATAAGTTATTTCAATTTTAAAATTTGTATCTTATAAAACAGGCATGTATAAATGTAAACTGAATGACGTGTGTATAAGTGTAAAGTTTAAACTGTATAATGGCTTCTAATTTTTCTACTGAACAACGTGCATTTATTTATGATTAATATTTGTTAACTCAGTCCGCCAGCCATGTACGAAGACTTTTTGAAACACGATTCCCTGATGTAAAAATTCCCCCACGTTCAACAGTCCATAATCTGTACAACAAATTTTATGAAGAGGTGTCAAAAAATGTATGGACAACGAAGGTGAACAGTTCCAGCACCTGCTTCAATAAAGTTGGTAAGTACGACAATTTGTAAAATAGTTACGAAAATGTGTGTGGTTGTATCACCGCGATCCTACGCTGTCCGTTCCTCGCCGCGAGTGTGTTAGCAGTGTATAGTCCCCGCGTCTGCTGTCCAGTGCTATAGTCATCGAAGTGTACATATTAAGTATTAAAATTATTATTAAATGTTTTTTTATATATAATGATATAACCTTCAGGTTATGATATAATCTTAACATCATCAAAATAAAGTAATGACTGCAGTGAATGTTCACTTTTGCATCCTAATTTTAGATTTAAATCGTAAATTTAATAAGTACAGCCTTTGAAGAAATTGATGAAGCAACTTTCGATGATGGAAAGTTGAGTTTTGAAGCACGATTCACATCAGTAAGTTGTTTACTTGTTCTGTCTCGTTTTAGTTCAAATCGAGTAGCGTAAGGTTTTCTTCACGCAGAAATCGTATCGTTCGCTTCAGTGGAGTAGTCGGTAAGATATTTTCTTGCGACGACTCGGGCCCAGGTTCGATCCTGGTCAGGATGATTTTTTAATAACGTCGTTAATTTTCATAAGGCCTATACGTTACCAGGGTTCGTCAAAAAAATAAATTGGTATTTTTGAGAAACAAATTAATTAAAAGGTATAGGTCATATATAGAAAAAGAATAACGATTGTAAGATCTCGTTATTCGTTTACAAAACACAAGGCATAACAAGATTGTTTACTTCCACAACTAATGCAAAACTCTTCTAATTAATTTGTACTAATTTAATTAATTACTAATTTTAATATTCAAGTGAGTCCTGGAGTATTACATCGCTTCATACAGACACTTTCTAGCAGAGATAGTTGTGGTCTAACGAAGGAAATGTCTGTTTCCCATGCATGAGGTCGCGTGTTCGATCCCGCGGTCCTGTTTTTTCTCTCTCTCGTCCTTATTCCAAATCAGTTTGTTTTCTTATATTTGTTTTGTTTTGTTTTATATATATATATATATATTTTAATTTGCGTTCATTTTAAACAACTGACTAACGTTAACAGTCTAGCCAATGTTTATATGGTAAATGCCGAAAATAATTTAATTGAGGCTACAGCAGGCCGTGACACCAATAAGGGATAAAATGGCGACAAGTACGAATTAATTGTTATATATTGTTTCAAATAAATTTCAATTCATTCAAAATGCAGCGATTTGTTTTGCACTATATTTTGGATATTTTTTGTGTATACATTGTACATAGTATGCATAAAGAGCAGTGGTTTTACTTCACGCAGTAGGTAGGTAATTTGTAATTTACAGCATAGTTATTTAGTCATCTATAGGTTGGCAAACCCGAAATGTAGGATATTGAATTTCAATCACGGTCGCCATTGCTTTAAGTACGTCAGAACGCACTATCGTGCAAAAACATATTTATACAACTCAAACATACACTCGTTTATCTTTGTTCTACATATACAAGCACACATCACCTACGTAACGTGGTCTGCCGAACTGGTGCGTATTTTAAAAATAGACTACTCTCTACCTAGTGCGGAATCCGAAGTATGAAAAGTGGAATGGATGACAAATGAACACACATACATATTTGCTTTTATATAAATGTTATCATTTCAAGATAAATTGTTTATTTATAGGCCTATACTGTACTAGCGGGAGCCGCGACGTTGTTCGCGTGAACAAAATAATTTAAAAAGATTATGTATAAACATTCACGTAGACTTTCACGGCCGGAGTTGCTATGATGACCTTGATGAAGGTTTTCGGGCTATAGGCCGTGGTCGTGAGGCTTGTAGTTCATCCTCAAGGATGCCAGACGCAGTCTTTGGCGAAACGTCGGGGAACTACAAGCCTCACGACCACGGCCTACAGTCCGAAAACCTTCATCAAGATCAACATATGTATAAACAATTTATTAAAATGTATACAAAGAAATAATAACAGTATCTTGTAGGAAAAATCTTTCTAATTAAATTTTTACTTTTAATCTAATTTTTTGCGCGATAATGCGTTTTGTCGTACTTACCAGCAATGGCGACCATTATTGAAAGTTGAACTTCCTACATTTCGGGGTTGCAACCTAAATAACTAAACTGTTATATTACATTTACACTCACGTGCGGGCGGGAAGTAAAACCACTGCCCTCTATGTATATTATGTACAATATATATACAGAAAATATCCAAAAGGTAGTGTCAATATACATTATACGAAACAAATCACAGCATTTTAAATGAACTTAACTTTATTTGAAACAATATAAAACGATAAATACGTACTTTCGGTCATGTTATCATGTTCTCAAGGCCCCCTATTGTTTCAACTAATAAACATTGCCCATTCTGTTAACGTTAGTCAATTGTTTATAATGAACGCAAATATTTCCAATAAAGATGTTATTATTTTACTATTATTTACTATTTTGATAACACCATCGCGCAAAAAATATTGTACAACGCACGTTTGTGAAATGTTTTACAGGATCTCGGAAATAAAAATCCTCGCTGTCGCTCGGTTTTTAAACATTTTTCCTCGATTCTGTAAAAACCACTTCCCAATCTCGCATCGTAATATACTATTATCTTCTTGTATGCACATGTTTTCCCTTAACAGAGATTTAGGCGCTCTCCTCCTACAGGGTAGAATTTGAACCATACTAATTTAGTTACACTTGTTTTCGTATAGATGTCATTTTAAGTGGTCCGTGGTCAGCGTTCCTACTCATACTGACATCTAGGAAACCAAGGTAGTACTAGGACGGGAAAATTCGGTAAATTTTGCTTAGAGGCCTTTCACTCAGGCTTAAGGATTTTTTATGCGCCTGAAAATATTCAGACTCGAGACCCACGGCTTAAAGTCCCTCCCGCATTTTTCCATCCTAAAAAACCCATCGACCCCGGCCGGGTTTGAGAACGCTACCCTCGGGACCAGAGGCAAGGAGCATAACCACTAGTCTACCGCGGCCGATAATATACTATTAAAAGACAGAAATAGTTATTGTTAGTTATGCGTGAAAGATAGACATAAGCTGTCGCGGTCTTTTTGTAGATTTTTTTATATATTCAATTCTGCATACATTATTTTGGTATATTTGTTATGGTTTAGGCAGAATAAGCTATCTAAATGTCCAAAAAGAATTTTTTTTAATCCACCGATGCACGTTTTTTAGTCCCGGCCATATAGCACGTACGTTATATACGTTAATTGTCCCAAACAAATCTCCAAATGGTGGTAAATCCCCATTCAAACCGGTCAAGTCGTTTTTTTTAATCCATAAAGGACAGATTCACAGATGTTCACTTTTGTATACATTTAGGCTAAATATACTTAATTTTTATATTGAATCAAATATACCTAATGCAACAGATTTTGGAAAATTCATCCGGGAGAGAATATAATGGCATGTTTTAAATCACACCAATATCTCTACTAAACATCAGTTGATTTTGTTTCGTGCGTTGATCCTCTCGAGACATGTACTATTAACGCAAATGTTAAGTCGTGGTTCCATTAATTCTGACCTCTTTTAGTGCTTAAAGAGAAATATGGTCGCGGAACTTGCATTTGACAGATAATGGTAATGTCGCCAAGACGGCTTACAGCATCCTAATGTCTGGTGCAAACATAAATCAGCTCCCATTCATTCATCAGGAAAATGGACCACTAATGGAAATTTAGTAAGGGTGTTTTTGCCATAACTAGGTAGTGTTAGCTATACACATCGCTGTCTGTGGAGACTCTATTAAGTTCTCCGCGCATTATGCTTCTTTTAAACTTTAATATCAGTGACAAAACAACACAGATCATCATCATCCCTAAGTACGACTTACAAAAAGAGTAAAAGATAGCAGAAAGGTGCATTCCAATCTCTCATGTTGGCCTCTTCAGATCCTCTGTGTCCAATACACAACGGTGGCTAACAGAGATTTAATTTGAGAGGACCCATCATCATCATCATCATCATCATCAGTATAATTTAAATACTAATATAGACCTTGGACAATACAAGATTACCCAAAAAGATCAACACTACGGGGACAATTTAATATGTCTTGCTTGTATACATTTTATTATTAGTTTTAGTCTTAATTTTAACTAACATTAATTAGTTGCATTATAGATCGTAATAAAATAGATATTATCTTTTTGATCAAATATTTATTTAGTATTTAATATTAGAGTTCATTGTGATTGTTATATTCTGATTTAATATATGTTTGCCCTGGTGAGTGGAAGAGAAGGCCACTTGGCCTTAACTCCACCAGGCTAAATAAATAAATCTAAATCTAAACTACATGGGAAAAGATATTTGGGACGGCCAAGGAAACGATGGACTTGAGACCGGAACAGGTCACATTGACCTAATCCTGGAAAGGAAAAAGAAGAAGAATATAGACCTAGATAGTAACATTTAATATATGAAATATCCCAAGGAAAATATTATTTATTAATTATTTAGTTATCATCCAACATGTGTTTTTGAAATGAACAGTTTACTATTATAGGGCTTCTTGTGTCTAGAAAGTAATAGGTTCTTTTATGGAAATACTGTTGCAACTTGACGCCGCAGACTCAGTGACATAAACTGAAATATAATTATCTCAAGTTTCGTTGAAAGAGGATGATTAAATGGCATCTCTGCTAGTCGCTGTTCCTGTAATTTAGTCCATCCCCTAACTTTATTAAATATGTGTGAGATATTTATATGTTCCGTAAATATATTTTTATCCATAAATCGGGTACCCACCATCTTGGCAAAGTTGTAGGTGAAACTATTTAACTAGATTATTTATTTCAAACGAATTAACGAATAAATCAATATTTTATAAAAGGACACGTTTACTAACAAGAATTGCTCCATAAGGTCAATGCTATTTTATAGACGTAAAAAGCCTTGTAATTCACTGTAACCATGACATCATTAATAATAACAAACGGGATTCTAGCGCCTGTTTAGAAACAATCACGTCACTATTATTTTTTACACTGGAATTAATTGAATTCATAATTTTTGTTAAAATCATATTAATTCATTGTTTTCCGAGATCGATTAATCAAAGATACAATTATTAAATTTAAAAACTCATCTTGGTTTAAACTAAGAAGTAGAGGGCAGGACATGTTGCGCGTATGGGGAATGAAAGACGTGCATGGAAACTTCTTGTAGGAAAGCCAGAAGGAAAACGCCCAGTTGGTAGACCAAGAATGAGGTGGGAGAACAACATTAACTATGATTTGAGGGAAGTAGATTATACAGGGAATGATTGGAAAGCATTAGCTCAGGATAGGGATATATGGAGAGCTTATGTCCGTGCGGCCATGAACCTACGGGTTCGATAGTGCCAATGAGTAAGTAAGTAAGTAGAGGGAGACACTTAGAAGGGTAAAGAAGATTTGAATTTTAGATAATGAATCATTATTTCATTTATTTCAGCAACACGGATTTATTGAGATAGTTGGTTGACGAGTATATATCGGTGGCCTAGATCTATTACCATGTATGATATATATAATATTTATTTATTTATTTATTTATTTCAGGAGAGACAAATATTGTTTTACAGTTTTCTCGCGGAGTTTATTTGAACTACGGAAATACATAGAACTGTACAAGTTACTATGATTACATCTCTATGTATTATTTTTTAAAAATCAAGATTCCGAGATATTTAAAGTTTGTAACTTACGTATTATTAGAACTTGAATGAGGAACTGAGTGTTGTTAATTCAATTTTCTGACAGTTTTTATTAAAGTTTTAAAATTTATTTTAATTCCAGTTGATATTATTATTATTATTATTATTATTATTATTATTATTATTATTATTATTATTATTATTATTATTATTATTATTATTATTATTATTCAAATACCTAGGAACAATAATCACAAATAGAAATGAGATGAACAAAGAAATTAAACATAGGCTCAATTCTGGAAATGTATGCTATTTATGTATTACAGAGACTATTGCAGTCCCAACTCCTTTCAAAAAACGAACTGAAAATATATAAAACTATTGTTCTACTAGTTATATTAAATGGACGCTAAACATGGACTCTTACTTTAAGGGAGGAAAGGAGATTACGAGTATTTGAGAATAAAGTTCTTAGGAAAATGTTTTAACCAAAAAGAGATGAACAGACAGGTGAATGGAGAATTCTACATAACAGTGAACTACATGGTATTTAAAGGAAGCCAGATATAATAAGAACAGTTAAGTCTCATAGAGTGCGATGGGCAGGACATGTGGCACGAATGGGGAATGAAAGACGTGCATGGAAGCTTCTTATAGGAAAACGTCCAGTTGGTAGATCAAGAATGAGGTGGTAGAATAACATCAGCTACGATTTGAGAGAAGTAGTTTATACAGGGGATGATTGGAAAACATTAGCTCAGGATAGGGATGTATGGAGAGCTTATGAGCGCGCGGCCTTGAACCTACGGGTTCGATAGTGCCAGTGAGTTAGTTATAATAATAATAATTCTTCTTCTTCTTCCTTCCAAGTATTAGGCCAAGGCCTGTTACGATCCTATAGAAAATTTTCCCTCCAGCGTTTCATAGGACGGCCCAGTGATCTTCGTCCTCTTGGTATGTAATTATAAACAGCTAATAATAATAAAAATAATAATAATAATAATAATAATAATAATAATAATGATAATAATAATAATAATTTATTTATTCTGGCAGAGTTAAGGCCATAAGGCCTTCTCTTCCACTCAACGAGCACAAATTACAAGTATAAATTCGATATATACATTATACTAATTATAAAGAATTAAAGCCCAGTAACTGAAATGTCAAATTTGACATTACTATGGAAAAACTACCGTACATAACATGTTAAATAAGTAATTTTAATGATATTATTCAGCAGCCTGGCAGTTACAACCTGTTATAAAATTTAATAACTTAATATAACTAAAGCACCCGCTTCAATTAGACAGATTGCCATAAAAGAGGGACAGTCTCTAGGAATACTGAATTTGAGTTATTGTAAATATTACCACTGTTTATGTTTTGGGACTAAAGCGTTGTTGAAATTCACAGGTATTTTGGCGGGAGGCATAGGCAGGTCATGAAATGGAAAATCAAATGAGAATTTATATTGAAATTTTCCCTCGAAATACTTGCTCTTACATCATTCACAGTGGTATCATCGCATTTTGTGCCAGGACGAATTGCGTTAAATTAAATTCGCTTTGAGATGTAGCTCTTGATGAATTCAAAGGTTAAATACCTAGTGTCGTAAGAAAATTATTTTTTTCCCTGCTTTTTTGGTAAATTTTATAAAATCACAACCTTTTAGTTTGCATTCAATCCAGGCATATACACTGTCACACTCCATTTGACTGTGTCTATTCGCCAGATATTTTATGCTGTATAGTTACTAGAGATCCTTCGTTAACACATCAGCGAATGTATTCACGTAGACTTTTACGGTCGGAGTTGCTATGATGATCTTGAAGATTTTCGGGCTGTAGGCCGCGGTCGTGAGGCTTGTAGTTTCCCGACGTTTCGCCAGAGACTGCATCTGGCATCCTCAAGGGTTGTCTTGAGGATGTCAGACGCAGTCTCTGAGGAAACGTCGGGGAACTAAAAGCCTCATGACCACGGCCTACAGCCCGAAAATCTTCTTCAAGATCATCACTTCAGCGTATGGTTGGTGCGACCATTGTACATGACGTCAGAGGGAAAGGGGTTAGAATAGTTTTCTTTACCGTTTGGTTACAGCAACATTACTGAACTGTGTTGTTTATTATCCATTGCAGTAGTTACATTAGTTATATTTCAATCCAAATATTACGAACAGTCAGTGCGTAACTTTCATGTTCAACCGAAGTATGCTTTATAAGTCTGAAATCTGCTCTTGTTTACATCTGACCTCTGTTCAGAGTGACCTCTACTAAGCATAGACAACCTCGCATCATTGGAGAGTGATGTTTCATTTCTAATAATGACATCGTGTTTACTTGAAAATTAAGAAGTGTATTTGAAAATGTTTATTCTGATGAACGCAGCCATCCCTGTATATTATATACTTAGTCACTGGCACTATCGAACCCGTAGGTTCATGGCCGAGCAGACATAAGCTCTCCATACATCCCTATTCTGAGCAAATGCTTTCCAATCATTCCCTGTATAATCTACTTCCTTCAAATCATAGTTAATGTTATTCTCCCACCTCATTCTTGGTCTACCAACTGGGCGTTTTCCTTCTGGCTTCCCTACAAGAAGCTTCCATGCAAGTCTTTCATTCCCCATACGTGCAACATGTGCTGCCCATCGCAGTCTATGAGACTTAACTGTTCTTATTACATCTGGCTTCCTATAAAGACCATGTAGTTCATTGTTATGTAGTCTTCTCCATTCACCTGTTTGTTCATCTCTCTTTAGTCCAAAAAATTCCCTAAGTACTTTATTCTCAAATACTTGTAATCTCCTTTCCTCCCTTAAAGTAAGAGTCCATGTTTCGGATCCACTGGCAGAATAATAGTTTATATATTTTCAGTTTAACGTTTTTTAAAGGAGTTTTGACATCAAGAGTCTCTGCAGTGCATAATAGCACGCATTTCCAGAATTGAGCCTAATGTTTAATTTCTTTGTGCATCTCATTCCTATTAGTGATTATTGTTCCTAGGTATTTGAATTCAGCCACTTCTCAAAATTTCCCTCATTTGTCATTAGCTGTCCATTTCCATTAGGGCCTATATAATGTATTTCTACGTGTGACCATATATTTAGTTTTATTGATATTTACTTCCACATCGTTGTATATTATGATTGGAAACTTTGACTCTAAATAATGCTGTACAACACGGTTTTAAATGCAGAAGCTACCCCAAGGGCTTCCGGGCCTGTTGTGGGATCACTTTACTTTACCATATCACCCTCAGATTCATACCACCAAAAGTTTATTGACATATATGCAGCAAGATTATAAAAAGTAAAATTATGGTACCGGTATCAAATATTCATTTTATAATAAATAGCAGATGTTTAACAAAAGGGCGTGTTCTCATTGATTGGAGATCCACAGTTAACACACGACCTAATTTATGTTCTTGCACTTCTCTGTTGTAGCTCTTTGCTTTTCCCCATGGTATTTTTTTTTCATCTTTAGATATAGGCCTATTTCGAACGTATGTTGGCTATACTTCATTAAATTTGAAATACCATTTGGTGATTATTTTTTAGGCTGGTAACCAACTCAAGGGACTTCTTATTACTCGAAAAATTCTAAATAAAGACCGGAATATTCACACTGATAACGACCATTTCGTTACGTTTACCATCACAGGCCACATGGCCTAAAACCGATTTGTTCATGATGAATTTTCTATGCAATTCTCCAAAACACAAATGATACAATTGAGTTCTTTTACTGGGTTCAAGTATCAATTACAATTTTAAAATTTTAAAGAATAAAACTAAAATTTTAGTATTTAAAGGACATGATGCCTTAAGAGCAAAAATAGTAATTGATAATAACATTTTAGAGCAAGTGAACAGTTTTAAATATATAGGTTTCAATTTATCATATGTTAAAATTGGAGATACAGTACTAATGACAAAACTTCAATTTATCGATAATATCTTGTATCAGAATAAGTTAAATAGTTAATTGCGTATCAAAGTTAATATGTTAATGATTAGGCCAACTCCTCGAGGGCGACAGACTCATAAAGCCGAGGTGCTCTGGCCTGAGGGTTTTTAAGTCCCCCAAGGGATTAATCATCAAGTAATGCCCGTGGTGTACACAATATTTTGTTTAGTTCTTTATTATTGGAAGAAAATAAAACGTTGAAGTATTAATTCGGATTTCAGTGTCTAAATTGAGCGGTTTTTCCAAAAAGCAATATTGTTCGTTAAACATATCTTGGTAATGGATTAACATAAATTAGCGGTATGAGTTCTTAGTGGCCTAAAGAATAATATAGTACATTTCATGTTTCATTCACAGCAGCTAACTAACGATAACAAACAAGCGAAAGTTAAAAATCGATTATTACATTCTCTACGTTTCACAGTGACCGAACATTTGATATTAATAACATGTTTACTTTTTTCTCATTGCATTTTTCATGCTTCCTATAAAGTTTTCTTTCTGCACTTCATACGATTTGAATCGACATTCCACATATATTAAACCCTTATTATAAAATACATAACACGATATCAGTTAAAATATAGACATGACAAAATACGAATTCAATTATCGAAAAATATGCATATTCTTTTTTTTTCTATTTTCATTAATTCGATTCATAAACGAATTCTGAACAACAATCATGGTTTCACAACGTTTTACTTCTTCCATAACATTCAAAATACTATTTGTGAAATGGAATTTACAATAGTCAACTGCGGTGAGATCAAAGCCCAAGGTTTAAAGTTTTATTTAATTTTTAAGGAAAATATTAAAAAATCTTGAAACCGTATTTTACTCGTGTTTTAGAGTTTGCCTCTGTAATCAGTTCATTTTTTCATTAAAAAAATTAATTTCAAATCACTTGTTTGCCAGAAATTCTTTCGTACTTCCATCCGTTTCATCTCTCCAACATTTTATATTTTATCGTTAACACAAAGATGCGTTACACGAAATAGACTTAACACTGGATATTTATTGTGAAGTATTACAAAACATCTCTGAAGATGTAGCATTAAATTTATCATCTAGGTTTCTTAAAAAAATTGCAGTGTTCAGTAAAGGAATTTGCAATGGGTTAAAAGTTAAAGAAACCAAGAAACCAAGATTCATCAAAAAGGCATTAGGTGCAAGCAAATACACACCAAATAGAATGGCCTATATGCTAGCCAGAGAACCCTTCTTCCTAGAGGACCTGAGGCAAAGGATACTACTGCCAGCAACGGAGCCATATAAGAAAGTCATCGAAAAAAGAAACAGAGAGAAAAAGAGATTGACGAAGATTTCTACGCCTCAGATGCCATGGTACACAGAGAGTGGACTGGAAGTAACCAACCACAAAGGCACAGAATCATAGGCTTAGCAACACACGGATATCATCACAAAATGGTAAAAAATACAAAATTCCACCAACCGAGTGATTCGTGTGAATGCAAGATATGCGAACAAAAGTGTGAGCGATACCATTACAACCAATGCAGAATATGGACAGGATCACTGAACGAACTCATAAACTTATAACTTAATGCTCTTTCGAGTGCCTCTTACCAACTTTAATGGGTTAAAAGGTAAAATTACTGTTGAGGGAGGTTTAATTCTGCTCGAATCAATATCCTTAATGAAGTACCAACCTTTCCTAATCAAGCTCCAAATATGGAGTAGGCCTATAAGGTTCCAATCTATGTATGAGTAGTTGAAGAATAATCACTTTTTGTATTTTTTTTATTACATATTTGTTAAATTGATTAATTTCTTCTTAGTCATACTGTGTCTATAACGACTACATGCCTATTTATGTTGTTCTCTAAATTTTAAAAACTTTGAATTGCTTCTCTAGTTGAAGTTTGGTCCCGCGACCCGAGAATTCTATGGACCATCTTTCGTTTCCGTAAACCCAGTGATAAAGGGTATGTTAGAGCTATCGGAAAGACGCCTTTAGTCCGGTATGTAATACAACGTCAAACGGTTTATGATTATTTTTTTACACTACATTGTGTTTTTTTCCAAGATTTTTTAAAAATTATCTATATATCTTAATTTATATTTGTGCTTATTTTATTTGACATAAGACACTCTACTTATCACACTTTCTTTCAATGAAAAAATATAAACACTTTATAAGAAAATAGGTACTTACGATCCGACGTTCCAGCTGAAAGCCTTCAGAATAAATTTTCAGTCTTGACTTTTATCTACCAGCACATTCTGAAATAAAAAAAATACATTGTGCATAAGGAACAAAATCAATGTTTGCACAGGATGCTTGAGTGGAGTAATTCATAGCTAACTAACGAACAAAGTGAGAGATCACAGGTTCAAATCCCTGTTAAGGAGTTATATATATATATATTATATATATATATATATATATATATATGATACGAAAAGAAAAATGAATGATTGAGTCGGGATTTGGACTCGAGTCTCTCAACTCTGTACATTTAGCGCTCTAATGACCTGCGCTACCGAAGTATTCCAAATCAAACATACATTCTTCTTATATATGCAGTACTCTTAATTCACACAAGAGGTAGCTGAAATTCGTTCCGACTAACCTCTAGTAGCTAACATAACAGTTAAGCAAAATGTTAAAGAGAATATTTACTTTATAGCAGTAACGCTTGTATATTTAGATGTTATAACTATATTTTTGACATTTGACAATGAAGGCAAATATGATATGAAAAGAGAAATGAATGCTTCAATCTCTAAACTCTCTACGTTTAGCGCTCTAATGACCTGAGCTACCGAAGTATCCCAATTCAAATATACATTTTTCTTATATATGTAGTACTCTCAATTCAGACAAGAAATAGCGGAAATTCGTTCCGACTGACATATAGTGGTTAAAATGACAGTTAAGCAAAATTTTAAAGAGAATATTTACTTTATAGCAGTAACACTTGAATATTTAGATATAACTATATTTTTGACATTTGGCAATGAAGCAAAATGATACGAAAAAAAATGAATCCTTGAGTCGGGATTTGAACCCGAGTCTCTAAACTCTGTACGTTTAGCGCTCTAACGACTTGAGCTATATATATATACACACAAACACACGATTATATATAATTTTGTTTTCGTATTTTGTAGTTAGATGTTTCGAGAGGTAGCAACAAAAAATCAATAAAATGTTAAATATACTTCATCTAATGAGGTATCACATTTACATTTAACGCACTCTTTGATATGACTGTAATAATCATTACTCATATGTGGTTACACATTGCAACTAATCCATATTTCATAATAAAAAATATATTCCCTTCTACAAACATACGCAACATATGAAAGCATTCCTCAATTATAATGTGTGCATATATATATATATATATATATATATATATATATATAAAAAATAGCTCGTTAAAAGTGTGTTTTCATGCAGTCATGAGTAAGAGGGGTAATGGTTTCATTTTTCTCTTTATGAAAATATAATAAACTCTGTATCACAATGAATATGTATTATTAACTGTCAGAAACAATTATCCACTGTAATTTATACAATATATTTGTCCAACTTTCTCCCAGATAATATATTAAAACTAATACGTATTGAAATTTTAATAAATTCACGTTTCTAAAATAAATTTAAAACATTTTTATACATCGTTCTATGAAGATTCTAACTTCTGATTTTATTATTGAACTTAATAACAGTGTATAAATATAAAAATAAATGTATTTTCTATATTTTTAGTTTCTCCCTTAAAATAAAACTTTATCTACACCTTTTTTTACTCATGAAAAACTATTTTTTTTTATTTTTGAATTTCCTTGTGCTTCCTTGTATATTATTTCTTTGACAAGTAACATGAGAAATTATTTGGGTATCAGGATTGATTATACTTAGAAAATGTTTCCCTTCTTTGTTGAACATAATCTAATAAGAAATTATTGTGAAAAACATATTAATGATAATTTTATTGAAGGTCGCTTTCAGATCCATGCATATTATACAGTATAAACTTACTTACTTACTCACTGGCACTATCGAACCCGTAGGTTCATGGCCGCACGGACATAAGCTCTCCATACATCCCTATCCTGAGCTAATGCTTTCCAATCATTCCCTGTATAATCTACTTCCCTCAAATCATAGTTAATGTTGTTCTCCCACCTCATTCTTGGTCTACCAACTGGGCGTTTTCCTTCTGGCTTTCCTACAAGAAGTTTCCATGCACGTCTTTCATTCCCCATACGCGCAACATGTCCTGCCCATCGCAGTCTACGGGACTTAATTGTTCTTATTATATCTGGCCTCCTATAAAGACCATGTAGTTCATTGTTATGTAGTCTTCTCCATTCACCTGTCTGTTCATCTCTCTTTGGTCCAAAAATTTTCCTAAGAACTTTATTCTCAAATACTCGTAATCTCCTCCTTCCTCCCTTAAAGTAAGAGTCCATGTTTCGCACCCATATAATATAACTGGTAGAATAATAGTTTTATATATTTTCAGCTTAACATTTTTGAAAGGAGTTGGGACATCAAAAGTCTCTGCAATGCATAATAGCATGCATTTCCAGAATTGAGCCTATGTATAATTTCTTTGTGCATCTCATTCCTATTTGTGATTATTGTTCCTAGGTATTTGAATTCAGCCAATTCCTCAAAATTTCCCTCATTTGTCATTAGCTGTCCATTTCCATTATATAATGTATTTCTACGTGTGACCATATATTTAGTTTTACTGATATTTACTTCCAGTCCTAATTTCTTAGTGTTACTCAATAGTGTGTGCGTGTTGGCCTTTAGTATCTCCTCGCTATCGGCCAATAGTACTACATCATCAGCATAAACTAACAGCTTATTAATACCATTCAGTTGTAAGCCTTCCTGATTCTCTAAAGATTTAATGGCATGCTCTAGTACAAAATTAAATAGTAGAGGAGATAGTGCATCTCCTTGCTTGAAGCCATTCTGGATTTCATAAGTGTCCGAAAACTGTTTGCCTACACGCACCCTACTCTTTGTGCCATTTAGACACATTCGTAAAAGTCTAACTAACTTTTTAGGAATTCCGAACTCCAGCAGGATACTATATAACTTCTCCCTCTTAATTGAATCATATGCTTTTTTGAAGTCTACATACAGTTGATGTACAGAACCATTATATTCCCATTTCTTTTCTAAAATCTGTCTTATACTAAAAATCTGATCTGTTGTAGACCTGTTTTCTTCTAAATGCACATTGATGATCTCCTAGAATATCATCAATATAGGGAGTAAGTCTACTTACTAATATATTTGTTAGAATTTTGTACGAAGTTGAAAGTACTGAGATGCCCCTATAGTTGTTGCAATCAGTTTTATCTCCTTTCTTATAAATTGGTACAATAATTGATTCCTTCCATTCATTTGGAAGAGCTTCTTTTTCCCAAATCATACTAAGCAACCAGCGTATGTTGTCCATCAATTTTTCTCCCCCTGATTTTATCAGTTCTGCTGGGATCTCATCTGAACCTGATGCTTTATACATCTTCAATTTTCCAATCGCCATTTCAACCTCTAATGCACTTGCTCAGCGACTAGCATTTTCTGCTGTCTGTAAATTATCCTCCTCAATGTCCTGTTCTGTATGTACATTTAATAGCTGATTAAAGTAACTTTTCCATCTATTTAATATACTCCTGGAATCTGCAATCATATCCCCATTTTCATCCCGAATTATATTTGTTCTAGCCTGAAAACCTTTCTTCTCTATACTAATTCCCTGATATAATTCTCTAATGTTCCTATTTTTTGCATTCATTTCAAGATCATTAATCTTCTCTCTCAAATATTCCCTCTTTTTACTCTTTAGTAGCTTGGTGGTTTCCCGTCTAATACTACCAAATTGCTCTAAATTTACCTCATTTCGTTCGTGTAACCATTTCATTTTTGCTAGCTTTCTTTTCTTTACAATGTCGGCACATTCCTCATCAAACCATTTCTGGTTTTGCCTCTTTTTTAAACAACCAATGCTTTCTGATGCTGACAATTTAATAGTATCTCTTATAGCCTCCCATTCTTTATTTATATCAGTTTCTTTCTTCGTTTGCTACATTGTCATCTGAAGATTCCAGTAGGCCTACTTCAAATCTATTAGCAATTTTGATTTGGTATTCTTGCCGCATTTCATCATTTTTCAAGTTTTTTAATTCAAATTTTACCGAATCATCTTTAGCGTTTGTTCCTCTCATAAGCGATAGCCGTTGTCTGATTTTCACTCTGACCAGATGATGATCCGAATTGCAGTCTGTCCCTCTAACTGATTTAACATCGATGATGCTACTGTGCCAGCGTTTATCCACTAATACATGATCTATCTGGTTCCGAGTTTCTCCATCTGGGGACGTCCAGGTGTATTTATGAATATCCTTATGCTGAAATGTTGTGATCTTAACAATGAGATTCTTTGATGTGGCAAATGTGACTAATCTAACCCCGTTGTCGTTACTATCTTCATGAAGACTGAATTTGCCTATTGTTGGTTTGAATATATCTTCCCGCCCCACTTTTGCATTAAAATCTCCTAAGAGTATAAATATAAATTTTATTTGTATGCATGTTAAAAAGTCACCCGGTGTATAACAAATTATGTCATTACCGAGAAATTTATGTTATCAACTTCAAATAACTTTAACTATCTTGGTCCAGATATAATATATAGCTAAGATTGGGATGTAAATAATAAAATAAACCGATATCAAATCATGTGTGGCGTCATAAGAAGAACCCTCCTAAAGACTCGAAGAGAAACTCAGCTCAGGTTTTATAAAATTATGGCTGTTCCTGTTCTCTTATATGGATCTGAATCTTGGGTACTTACAAAAAAAAATATTTCACACATTCAAGCCACTGAAATTAAATGTTTAAGATACGTAAAATAATGTACACGCTTGGATAGATTACATAATGAATCAATAAGAAATGAACTGGAGATATTTTCAATACTCGATAAACTAGAAGAGCATAAAAACCGATGGAAAGAACATTTATACAGAAAGGGAATAAAGGATTGCCCAAAATGATCAACACCTACAAACCGCATGGAAAAGATTTTGGATCCTGGAAAAGATTTTGGATCCTGGAAAGGATGAAAAAAAAACTTCAAATAATTTACCATATTGTATTTATCATACTTACTTACTTACTTACTTACTTACTTACTTACTTACTTACTCACTGGCACTATCGAACCCGTAGGTTTATGGCCGCGCGGACATAAGCTCTCCATACATCCCTATCCTGAGCTAATGCTTTCCAATCATTCCCTGTATAATCTACTTCTCTCAAATCATAGTTAATGTTGTTCTCCCACCTCATTCTTGGTCTACCAACTGGGCGTTTTCCTTCTGGCTTTCCTACAAGAAGTTTCCATGCACGTCTTTCATTCCCCATACGCGCAACATGTCCTGCCCATCGCAGTCTACGAGGCTTAACTGTTCTTATTATATCTGGCTTCCTATAAAGACCATGTAGTTCATTGTTATGTAGTCTTCCCCATTCACCTGTCTGTTCATCTCACTTTGGTCCAAAAATTTTCCTAAGAACTTTATTCTCAAATACTCGCAATCTCCTTTCCTCCCTTAAAGTAAGAGTCCATGTTTCGCACCCATATAATATAACTGGTAGAATAATAGTTTTATATATAACTTATTTAAATGTATGTATATTAAGTTTGTAATGTCACTTCGAAAATAATGCTGGTACGGAAAATATCAATACATAGTTAATCACACAAATTAATATGTAAAAAGATACGCAAAGTAATCCCGTTACACGCCTCAGCAGGACCTTGGGTAGTAATAGGTAGAGATTAAGTCATCCATAGTAATTCTGCCCGAAGGCAGGTCCTTCACTGCAATCATAGCATTTTAATGCTATGCTTGCAGCTTTACTAGGGAATTGTAGATTAAGTCAATACTAATAAAATTCATATCAAATTCCATTGAGGTAAATAGTCATAAGATAAAAGTTAAAAATTAAATGTACCTGTTGCCAAGTGCCGTCGTCCTCAACTTTGTTAAAATGGTGTATATAAAATTAACTGGAGCGCTTTCGGAAGTTAACTTCCATCCTCGGCAGGTTGAGCTTCTGCTACTCGTTGTTGTTTACAATGATGTATACTCCAACTGTTTGTAGCAGTAGTAGAGGTTAAGGCTCCCTTTTTCTAGACAATCGGCATTATATAAAATGTTAAAATATTAAAATAAGTACCTGATACATCAGCCGTACTCAACTATATCAAGTTTTTGTTTAAGAAACTTCGTCTAGTAGTTAAAACTATATAGGCATTCCATAATCATGCTCTATCTACTGCATTCCATTTGGTAAAAATGGACTGATATATCAGGTACTTATTTTAACATTTTATTACATAACCTCGACAGTGTTTTACAATGCATTTTAGAAGTATTGACGACATATGTCAGCCGAGAACTCATCCCTCCGTAATGGCCGCCTTTACCCCCAGAACAAGAGTCTGGAACTCATTTCTGATTGAAGCTAAATCGACATCTTGTCCATGGTACCGCTTGAAAGTTTACGCCAGTCTAAAAATTTGACTCCACCGTGATTCGAATCCCAGACTTTCCGGCTTGTAGCTTATTGCTTTAAACAACCAACGTACGGAGTACTCCCTTAATAGGAAGTACATGTTTTAAATAGGAATTTTCCTTAATATAAAGATGTTTCTATAAAAAAAGTGTATATATATATATATATATATGGGGCACACCGTAGCGTTGTGGTTAAGGTACTGAGCTACAGGCCGGAAGGTCGAGGGTTCAAGTTCCGGTGGGGTCAGGATTTTTAAACTGAACTAAAACCCTCTGGCGGCACTATAGCCTTGGGGTCGACTCAGCCTCTAATGGAAATGAGTACCAAACACTTGTTCTGGGGATAAAGGCGGCCGTCACGCAGGACTGACAACCCGACTAACATCAAGTGCCGATAGTGCAGAAAAAGTCGGAGCCCTAACCTCTTACTACCCAAAGACCTCCTGAGGCCTGTAGTGGGATCACTTTACTTTACATATATATCCTTCCTTAGTAATTCTGCCCGAGGGCAGGTCTTTCACTGCAATCATAGCATTTTCATGCTATGCTTTGCAGCTTTACTACTGATAGCTTCCCGTTGCTTTCCACACCGGTGAAGGATGATGATGATAACCGGATGATTTTCGGGGACCGTTGGGCCCTAAGCATCCTGACATTTGTCTTACAGGTGAGGAAAAAAACCAGAAAAAACCTCACCCAGGAGCATGTCCCGACCAGGAATCGAACCCAGTCCCGCTGCGTGACAAGGCAGTACGCTACATCGAGACACAGCGGTGGATATATATATATATATATATACAGGGCTTCCAATATAAAACCGGACACGCCTCACGGGGTTTCACCCGTCAGGCTGTGCTCTCTCCTCGTCCGCATTTCACTCTGCCAGCCGCAGAGTGTCCGGTTTTATACTGGAAACCCTATATATATATATATATATATATATATATATATATATATAGAGAGAGAGAGAGAGAGAGAGAGAGAGAGAGGCTTTTATACTTGTGTGTGTATATATATGTCCACCGCTGTGGTCTCGAGGTAGCGTGCTGCCTTGTCACGCAGAGGGCCTAGGTTCGATCCCCGGTCGTGACAGTTTTTTCTGGGTGAGGTTTTTATCGGGGTTTTTCATCACCTATAAGACAAATGTCAGGAAAACTTTAAGACCCAAACGGTACCCGAAATCATATGGCAATTATCATCCTTCTCATTATCATCATTATCGTCATCATCCTTCACCGGTGTGGAAAGCAACTGGAAGTTACCACACCTACAATTCCCTAGTAAAGCTGCAAGCATAGCATGAAAATGCTATGATTGCAGTGAAGCACCTGCCTTTGGGCAGAATTAATATGAATGGATATATATATATATATATATATATATAAAACTACATAACAGTGAGCTACATAATCTTTATAGGAAATCAAATATAATAAGAACAGTTAAGTCTCATAGATTACAATAGACAAGACATGTGGCAGGAATTGGGAATTAATGATGGACATGAATAATTATTAAAGGAAACCCAGAGGGTACGCACCCATTAGGTATAACAAGAATTAAATAGGAGAATAACATTAACCATCATTTGAGGGGGGTGATTTATATATGAAATAATATTATAAAATATCAACTCGCAATAAGGACACATGGACACCTTATGTTCCGAAGGTATAAACCTCTCCGGAATTCGATAGTACCACTGAGCTAGTTAGTTGAAAACCTCCCGAACAACAACCCACATTTTAATGTCTCTATTATGATCGGGACTTATCCCAGATGTTAGAAAATGGCTCAAGTTCGTCCAACACCGAAATCAAACATGCAGCACTTGATTACAGATCAATTAGTATTGTTCCCTAATTGTCTATGGCACTGGAACATATAATACACTCAAAGTTAATAGACTACCTCACCACACATGACTTACTTGATGAGCAACACTCTGGTTTTAGAATGGAACATCACACAAGCACCGCAATACTCGACATTGTTGTGGATATAGAGACTCGATGGACAAAGGCGAACTCACTGTAATAGTCCTACTCGACTACAGCAAAGCCTTTGACATAGTAAACATAGACTTACTGCTAGCTACACTAAAGACATTACATATGTCAGATGTATCTATCCTCAAACCACAATAAAAACACATGATCATAACATATGTTTTTACACACTTTATATTAGCTTGAGCTGTATCTATCTATGTAACGGAATCTTTCAACGGGATTTTCACCCACATAAAATCATTGGATCGACTTTAAACTTTGTCTACTTGTAAAGAACCCGTGACAATACAATGATTTTATTTTTTTCTAAAATCCTGGCCATAATCATCAGAAAATCAAAAAAGTGTCTTTGTATCTATGAAACAGAATCTTTGAACACAATTTTCACCCCCTTAGAAACATTGGACCAACTTGAAACTTTGTATACTTGTAAAGGATCCGTGACATTACAATGTTTACATATTTGTTTCTAAACTCCTGGCCAGAATTGTCAGAACATCAAAAAACGTATCTTTGTAACTATGTAACGGAATCTTTGAACACGATTTTAGCCCACTTAGAAACATTGAATCGACTTGAAATTTTGGATACTTGTAAAGGACCCGTGACAATACAATAATTTCATATTTTGTTTCTAAAGTCCTGGCCACAATCATCAGAAAAAAAATGAAAACTGGTATAATAGGTTGCGGACTTGTCGACTTTTAAGTCAATCGTTGTAAGAGCTCAGTTGGTAGAACGGTGAACTCTAGTGGTATATAATTTCAGTAATCCATAGGTCGCTGGTTAAAATCCGGCTGGGAGGATTTTTTTAGAAGAGTATTACTTTTAGCTCATTCTACAATAGTATCGAATTTAAATATATTTACATCTTTATCTTATTCTGTAAAATATTAAAACTAAAAAATAAAAAATAAATAATAGTTTAAAAAATAAAACAACTCGCTTTATTAGAAAACCGAACTAAAAAATGAAAAATAATTTTAATTTCCAACACGCTTGGAATAAAATTAAAGTGGCCAACAAAAAACTCATATCCAACACATATATAATAAAACTAGAGTTATCAACAAAAAGAAAATAATTTTACCGTCAAAAGTGTGGGGTGATATTTATGATTTTTACATTTTCTTCTTAGAGGCTTTACTTTTACCAATATCTGTTTATTATTAAATATATTAATTGATATAGAGCACCCCATGCTTTTGATGGTAAAATTATTTTCTTTTTGTTGATAACTCTATAGTGTATAAGCTGCACTAAAGAATGATAAAAAAATTAATATTAGTATAAGAAGAAAACTCCAGAGTTTTATTCTATATGTGTTGGAGATGATTTTTTTGTTGACCACTTTAATTGTATCCCAAGCGTGTTGGAAATTAGAATTATTTTTCATTTTTTTACTTCGGTTTTCTAACAAATCGTGTTGTTTTAGTTTTTTTAAAACTATTATTTATTTTTTCTTTAATATACCGCAACATACGATATCCCATCACTGAACATCATAAACTATAGAATAGAATAGAATAGAATAGAATAGATTTATTTAGCCTATCTCCTCTTCTCGTAACTGGATTTCTCTATCTCAGGAAACCATGGACTGCCGGACATTAGAATTATATAAAAGAAATCTAAATTTATATTTGCTCTACCTTTGGCTTGATCATTACCTTCTGTAACGTACACGTATTAAATGTAAAATAATTATTGGAAAACACTAGCGCAGGATAGAAATGTATGAGAGCTTTACGTTCACGCGGCAATGAACCTTCGAATTTCATTAGTATCAGTGAGTTAATAAATCAACCACAAATTAGTCCATAATTAAAATTGAACTTTTTACTAATGAAAATAAAACAGATAATTCGGGAATCAAACATTCTATCTCTTAAGGTTAAATCACAGATGAATGTCTCAAAGTCGAAACTACTTATAAATTATTCACGTTAAGTTACTTAATAAATACATAAAAACAATTTTAATTAAATACGCTGGTAATCAGGGGCATGAAAGCTTCTTGTAGGAAAACCAGAGGGTAAACGACTAGTTGGTAGACCAATAATGAGGTGGAAGAATAATATTAACAATGATTTGAGGGAAGTAGATTATACAGGAGATGATTGTAAAACATTAGCTTAGGATACGGATGTTTGGAGAGCTTATGTCCACGAGGCCGTGAACACAGATAAAGCCAAAAATAATATTCTAAAATATAACTCATAATTAAAATAAATTAAATAAGAATATAAAATTAAATAAAGTGAAAGTACGATAAATTCTAATCTTAACAATATAAGCCTTTATGCTTTCAATTTGAAGATAATACTCAAATTCCACGAGAAAAAACTATACATACATAAAAATATAATAATATTAGTAGTTAATATATATCAGTTCTGATAATGAAAATCTCAACTGGAAAAAATTAGAATTACAGAAATTAGAAAATGGATGAATGCAGAAAGAAACATAATGGATGAGATTGAACACAGAAGGCTAAAATGGAATGGACACGTAAGACGAATGCAGACTGGAAGACTACCAAAGGTCGTCCATGCATGGAAAATTGAAAGAAGGAGCAAAAAAGGAAGACCAAGAACAACCTGGAAGAACAAAATTCAAAATTCAATGAGGAAATTTGGTGTAACAGATGAAGACACAGAGGACATAGAATGATGGAGAATTTTAATTAAGGGAATTTGTGAATGTTTGTTACAAACGGATAGTCTATAAGTCCGTAGTCATTTATATATATATATATATTAAATTCATGTTAATTATTAAGATTGGTTGGATAAAACCCTCAATGATGAGGAAAATTCACAAAATCAATTAATGGGTTCTAGTAATTTAAATATAAAATGTTGGTCTTGTAAGTCAATAATAAGGCACTACTCTTAGGACTTACCAATATATTTAAGAGTTTATTTTAATTTTGTACCTTGTCTGTCAGGATTAATTAATATTTTGTTTGCGCCATAGTGCGTTTTGTCGTACTTACAGCAATGGAGACCATGATCGAAAGTTCAACTTTCTACATTTCAGGGATGCCAGCCTAAATAACTATACTGTAATAAAATAACTATACTGTAATATTACAAATTACAAAACGCGTGTGCAAAGTAAAACCACTGCCCTCTATGTATATTACATACAATGTATATACAAAAAATATTCAAAAGGTAATGTTAACATACATGATACGAAACAAATCACTGCACTTTAGATGAACTGAACTTTATTTGAAACAATAAATACGTAATTGCCGCCATTTTATCACTAATTGGTCTCACGGCCCCCTGTAATTTCAACTAATAAACATTGCCCACACTGTTAACATTAGTCAATTGTTTATTATGAACGACAAATATTTCCAACAAAGGTGTTATTATTTTACTATTATTTATTATTTTGAAAATACTATCGCGCAAAAAATAATGTACAACACACGTTTGTGAAGTTTTTTACAGAATCTCGGAAATTGAAAATCTATGTACCGCTCAGTTTTTAAACATTTTCCTCGATTCTGTAAAAAACCACTTCCCAACCTTGCTCCATAATATACTATTTGGAAGGGAAATCTCGATTTTTTCTGAGCTATTACATTAATTAATTTGTTGTTTTAAAAATATCAATATTTTATTGGTGGTGAAATATTAAACGGCCTGCGGTTTCGATAGAGCTAGTGAGTGAATTAGTTAGTTAGGCAGTCTTAAGTTTTTTTTACGAATATACCATAATACAGTGTTACGCAAAGTGATTTGTCGCCAGAGGTTCCTGTCTAAAGCACCTTCTTCCCTCAAATCTCTAGCTTCCATACTTCTCTTCACTCCATCCATCGTTCTCTAGGCCTGTCTCTTCCACTTCTTCCATTAACTTTCCAATTAAGGATCTTCTTTGGTATTCTCTCTTCTTCCATTCTTATGAGGTGTCCATACAATTTCAAACGTATTTCTTCTATTTTTCCTAATATGTTTTTTTTTTCATCTTGCATAATTTCCTTTATGTGTTGTTTCTGATCTTATCCCTTCTTGAAATTCCTGTCGATCGCCTCCAAATATCCATTTCAATTGCTAAGAGCTTGCTTAAATTAATATTATGCATTATAGATAACGACAATTTAGCTCGTAAAGCGATTCAATCCAGAATGAAGTTTATGTAAGTTTCTTGCTCAATAAATAATAGTTTCAAATAAACTTAAACAACACGCTTTATTAGAAAATCGAACTAAAAAATTAAAAATAATTTTAATTTCCAATACGCTTGGGATAAAATTAAAATGGTCAACAAACAGATAATCTCCAACACATCTAGAATAAAACTAGAGTTATCTACAAAAAAATAAAAATTGACAACCAAAAGCGTGGGGTGCTTTATATCAATTAATATATTTGATAATAAACAGATATTGGTAAAAGTAAAGTCTCTAAAAAGAAAACGCAAATACCGTAAAAAGCACCCCACGCTTTTGATGGTAAAATTATTTCTTTTTTTTTTTATATAACTCCAGTTTTATTCTAGATGTGTTGGAGATGGTTTTTTGTTGACCACTTTAATTTTATCCCAAGCGTGTTGGAGATTAAAATTGTTTTTCATTTTTTATTTCGTTTTCTAATAAAGCGTGTTGTTTTAGTTTTTTATACTATTATTTATTTTTTATCTTTTAGTTCGGTTTTCTAATAAAGAGTGTTGTTTTAGTTTTTTAAACTAATATTTATGCATTATATACAATGACCGTTTAGCTCATAAAGCGATTCAAACAGAATGAAGTCTGTGTAGGTTTCTTGCACAAAAATAAGTTAATTTACAGAAAATTTAACCTGAATTAATTCAGTAATAGTTAATTTTAAGAATTCTGTAGCTGTTTAACAAAGGAAATTAACTTGTTATAATATGCCCTAACGAAACAATGAAAATAATTTACTGCTGAAGCTAAGTGGAAGGCTTTGCATACAGTATCAGTTCGAATAGAATCTGGGATAAATTCCTTTTCTCCTCCGCGTAGAATGAGTTTTACTGTGGAATCCCCTAGAAAGGATTTTCGACGTGAAGTAATTATCGCAGTGGAGTTTCATTCTAGCTTCATGTATTTAACTCTGCTAATTAAAGTAAAATCAAACTAAAGCCAATTTTCTGTATGGAGATTTCTCGAACTCCAATATTTGGGTCCATTACCTCGGTTTTGTAGCATAGAACTAATTAATATACTGTACATACCTGTATATACCAATACTATAATAAAATGTAGTTTTGTAATTTTTAATATTGATTAGCTGACAAATTTCATTTTAAATAGATTTCCATTAATTAAAAAATAGTTTTATTTAATTTCTATGACTATTTATCGAAATTCCATGAGAAAAATTCATCTCCCATGTTACTCGAACTAGCGTAATTTCCGTAGCTGTGTACAAAGATATAATGCCTTTAACCGCTCGGCTACGGCACGGATAGGTCTTAGCTACATCAAGTAAAATAAATAAATAATTATTAATAATAATAAATAAACAATTGAAAGGGCATGGTCATGTAAAAAGAATGACAAAAGACAGATTTCCAAGAAGAATGCTAGATTGGGTGCCACTTGGTAGAATAAGAATAGGACGGCCAAAATAACGTGGTTTGATGGTGTTTTGAGCAGCTTCAGGGAAGAACGGATTGAACGATTGAGATTGGAATGACAGAGATATGTGGTGGACAATGACTGTAGATTCATTGGGCGCAGGAAGATTGAATATTCTGAAACTGCTAAATAAATAAATTATGATTATCATTAATCTATTATTATTATTATTATTATGATTAATGTTATTATTATTATTAATATTTTTATTATTATTATTATTATTAGGATTAATGTTATTATTATTATTATTATTATTATTATTATTATTATTATTATTATTATTATTATTATTATTATTATTAATGTTATTGTTATTATTATTAATACTAATAAAATGCATGATAAGATTCCGTTGAGGTAATAAGTCACAATAGTAAAATATGAATAAAATCGTAAAATAAGTCACCTTATAGATCCGTCTCCTCAACTTAAAATGTTTTAACACTCTGTAGGTCTTTCGGAAATAGTCCCATCATCAGCAGAATGAAGTAGGTCTGTATTTGTAGACCTACTTCATTCTGCTGATGATGGGAGTAGTCCCGAAAGACCAACAGAGTGTTAGAACATTTTAAGTTGAGGAGACCCAGCTATAAGGTGACTATTTTACAATTTTATTCATATTTTACTATTGTCATTATTATAACTCCACCATTGCCGGTCCCAAGTCCGGATGAGAAAGGAGGAGGGAGAGGAGTGATACCTCTTTCAAAAACCTAGGTTCAGCTGACCCGGCTGATAGTACATTGTGAGGGTCCCTAACCAGGGTTACGGTGAAGACCCCAACGGCGGATGCAGCAGAGTAAGAGACCTACGGTATGGTGCAGACGGCGGATGAGGCAATAAAGGGTGGATTAGACTCTTAGCTGCAGTGAAAACAACTGATCTATTGTGGACTCCAAAAAAAGTCTCTGGTCCTCCAGGTTGGGGGTTGATACTATGGGCCAGCTCCTCATACATTTTAAAAACATCTTAATACTAAAGAAAAAACAAAATATATAGCCTCGGATATGACCGGGAAGTGCGGAAGAAAAATTTTATATTTTGGTTTAGGATACCTTTGTATATTTTGCATTTTGTTTAGTCTGTATTTTAAAAAATCTTAAAATTGTTATATGTATATAACTTTTGAATAATTCTACTATTCGCTGGTCGAGTGGAAGAGAAGGTCTTATGGCCTTAACTCTGCCAGCTAAAAAAAAAGCATTATTATTATTATTATTATTATTATTATTATTATTATTTTATATTATTTTATTATATAATAGAAACAATCCTTAAATAAATAAAAAAATTATTATTATTTTTGTTATTATTATTATTATTATTATTATTATTATTATTATTATTATTATTATTATCGTATTATCATCATAATTATCACTACCTAGTAAGATTTGCTTTATTAATAAAATTTTAGAAAGGTATATGTTTTTAAATGCATTTCCTTCAAACTGATGACTTTTGGAAGAATAAAACATATCGGATAATATATCTAAAACAACACGAAGAAACAAAATTGGAAATTAAAAAAAACTGAAGTGATTACACATTTTAAATATAAATAAGGTAATAAAAATAAAACAAAAATAATCAAAGTACATAGTGTAAAAGCATAGCTCTCTGCACAGTACATTACTAATGGAGCCTTCTGTACGTGGGTGAGTGGAAACCAGAGTTGATTTATCGCTTAATAAAGCGGGCGGAAGACAGCAGGTTTGTCATATATCATATAGGAGGCGTTAATGTAGCGCTACCAACTACTTCCCCGTGTGTGTTTAATATACACATGCAGTGTGTATTAAAAGTAATGATACACTTAACTTTATATACCAACAAAGAATACTTTCTCAACTGTTTAATGTAAAGATGGTAATTATTTATCTGTAACAAAAACAAACTGTCTCTATAGTTTATGATATCCGTAGGTTCAATGTCGTATTCATTAAAGTCCTCCAATGGTCCATATCCTTAGTCAACTCTATTAATTTTATATATCCGATATCCAGTTAAGACCAATTCTAAAATTATCTTCTCACTTGCTCCTAGACCTTTTACCAAATGGTTTCTCAATAAACTGTTAGAAAGCATTTATTTTCTATATTCAATTCGATATACATGATCATAACATTTCTAATGATTACGTGCAGGCGGGAGTTCCCCAGGGCAGTGTTCTTGGAGCTCTTCTTTTCTCAATATATAATAATAATAATAATAATAATAATAATTATCAACGAGTTCTCGAAAAACGCCGGAAAATGGTTCTAAAGTTCTACAGCTACGACGCCATGTTGTACAGGGATTTGACAAGAGAACCATAAACAGCGGCATTTCATAACATGAACTGCCATACATGAATTTCACCTTAAAATGTGCTATTGAAAAGATTCCACGAACCGGGAAAAACGTGTGTCTGCGAATTCTGCAATCAACCAGGTCTGTAGTCGTTACCATTTTGTGAAGTGTGACAAAAGAACAAATTCATTACATAAATATGCGAAAGACTAAATTAACCTTACATAATGCTCGATGGAGTGCTATTAAATTTGTATAATAATAATAATAATAATAATAATAATAATAATAATAATAATATAATAAAAGCTTTATTTAAGACGCAGAGTTTAGTTCATAAGGCATTCTCATTCGCTCAACCAGCGAATAATAAAATCATACAAAAATTACATACGTTTTACAATTTTAAAGCATTAACTGTACTAAACCTCTGCCGGTACGATTCCAAATATATTTACATTCGCCTCCAGAACCGCTCTACAACAGCATGACGAATATGAATGATGATTTCAAATCTATTTTTAACTGATATTCAATTTGCTGTCTCAATCTGAAACCTAAGAAATCACAAGTCATTCCAAGTCCTGGTCTACACGTAACGATTTGTCGTCAGCCTTGCATGATCTTGCCAAGTTTGTCGAACAAAACGTTGCGTGTATATGGCAAATTGGACGTTTTGCATGAACTGAATCAGGCTTGACAAACTCACAAAAGACTGATGGACTGGAGTTTTGTGTACAAGAGTGAGTACAAGTTTGAAAAGTGTAGCCGCACGATGTTTATGTCAGTCTTATTTCATCATGCAAGACTGACGACCAAACGTTACGTGTAAACCAGGCTAAAGGGACAGCAATGACTGCTCACATCCTTTGACATATATACACTTTGAAAAATATACCCATCAATAGGAACCTCAAACTCGATGCTATTCTTTTTGCAGACGATTTAGCTCTTCTGGCACTTTCCGAAAATGATTTGCAACGATCAATTTATAATTTACAAAAAATAGGTGCCAATTTAATACGGAAATATCAATTAACAAAACTAAAATTCACATTTCATGGAAAGGACCCCATACAAAGTAAAATCTGTCTCCAGAACAAAATTTTAGAGAGATTTAATTAATTTAAATATCTTGGATATTATCTCTCTATCTGGGATGAAAAGGATATCCCTGAAAAAATTACTAGTTATAATAAAATTTTCGGAATTATTAATCAAGTTATGAAACCATCCCTTGTACAAAAAAACACCAGATTACGTTTATATAACACTTTGGCTAGACCAGTGTTGACCTATGATAGTGAAGCATGGACACTAAAAAGACAACATGAAAGCAGAATAACTGCTTGTGAAATGAGATTCATGCGCATAACAGCCGGTTACACCAGATGGGATCGGAAAAGGGACACCGATATCTTAAAAGAATTGAAGACTTCGTCAATTTTGGAATATATTAAACAGTACCAACTAAATTGGAAATACCATCTAGAAAGAATGAGTTCAAATCGGATCCCCAAAGCTGTTTATAACTATATACCAAGAGGACGAAGATCACTGGGCCGTCCTATGAAACGCTGGAGGGAAAATGTTCTATAGGATCGTAACAGGCCTTGGCCTAATACTTGGAAGGAAGAAGAAGATGAAGAAGAAGAATTGCTATAAATAATATAATTATCCCTTAAGACTACTACACGTAACGTTTTGGCGTCGGTCTTGCATGATCATGCCAAGTATGTCAAACAAAACGTTGCGTGTGCATACGGCAAATTGGACATTTTGCATGAACTGAATGAGGACTGACAAACTCGCGAAAAAAACTGATGGGCTGGAGCTTTGTGTACAAGCAAGACGGCGGACAAGTTGGTGCACGTCAGTCTCTAATCAGTCAAACTTCGCTCTTCTGCAAGTCTTTTCTCGGCGACACTGGAGGTTTTAACAAGTATTTGTATTGTGTATAGTGACGGAAAAAATGACATTAGATTTACGACACTGCCAGTAGCTAAAAACGTTGCGGTATCGGTAAGGTTCTTGATTTGTTTTATCACGTTTACTGTTATTTGTGGTTTTAATTGGACAGATTTGCATCCCAGATTGATTACCGAATCTTTTAGCGAAATTACTAGCCTACTAACGTAAGATAATTGTTTTATCTGCCGACATTTTCTACCATGAGACGTGAAAGTATAAATATTGATGTCCTCTGGAGATGTTACTGGCGTCAGACGTTACTGGAAGACCCAGTAAAAGATGGACAGACCAATTCTAACATGAGATCGGAACAGACCAGCAGGTCTGATCCTTGATACTGCTGCTGCTGCTGATGATGATGATGAATTGTTTTACTTTACATAAAATGAATTTCCACAAAGATATGCCTGAGTCCAATAATTATTAAAAATTATCTTTCTCAAAACATATTTATTAGATAAAGAGCTCAAATTTTGACATACCTACACTTCCAAACATTACTATAAATAATATAAACTGAGGGGCTTAGGGCATTAACATGATAAGCCACATATTGTTGTTTCCGAGATATGAAGATTTTAATGTTCCAAAAAATTATAAATACTAATTGGTCAGTGTTGTTGTTAATATATTGTGTGTCTTTACTCATCACTGGTGAACTTACAAATGATTTTATGGATATTTCTTCTTTCTTCTTCTTCTTCTTCTTCTTCGGCTTTCCCCCAATTATAAGTTTGCCGTCTTCAGTTTCCATTTAGTTCTATCATTCCAATCTCCTTCTTCCAAATTCCTATTATCCATTATAGTTCTGACGTAAGTTTTCCATTTTCATGTTAGTCTGCCACGTTTATTTCTTCCAGGGTGTGACCATTGGTATATATATATATATATATATATATATTGATATATCATATATTATGGATATTTCCGATTGAGGGTCTTTCCACTTTTCAGCGGTTGCCCTTTTACCAGCCGGCTGCTGGCCCTTCACATCCACATGTGTCAATCACAGAGGTAGATGATCAACAGCCAGTGTAGGGGTGACATGTGGTTAGCATGTCGAGTCCCCCAGCCGTTATAGCTGGTTCCTCAACCTGGAGCCGCTACTTATTGTAGCTACCCAATTGCCTCACGATGCTGGGCGGGCACCGGTCCCATACTGGCCGAAATACCATGAGAAAATTTCTTCCCCCATGGAGACTCGAACCAGCGCTAGTCCCGTAGCTCTGCGCCAAGGCTTCCTAACCGCTCGGCTACGGCGCGGGACATATGGATATTTCAATACACTTATTTGCTATCATTGTAATAAATGACATTTCTTAACCGAATGCGGCTTATCATGTTACTGTCATCTGTCATAAACCCTCTATTATCCCTTATTCTGCTTGGACTATAGGCCTATCTAGACACCAATATAACCTGGCAAACAATATTCAGTGCTTGCTTTTGAAATAAAACGAGAACTACATTCTAAAAAAAATCATCGAAATCCAACCATCATAAGTGGGGATTTACTTGAAAACTGAAATTAAAAAGTTAGTTATAGCATCAGAGATTATCGTATCCTTCTATAAGATATGCAAGCTGTTATCTGAAGATAGATTCAGGTACCAATATCGCTTGCAGGGTTTAATATGGTGTCCGGGGAACATGGCCGCTTCCTCCGGTACCATGAGATTAATGATGTCATGACCCCATCTACATAGATAGGTTAATCACTCTCTCACACAACCAGTGTTTTGGATAACAGAAACACTAGCCTTTCCATACAGTATAATACAGCTGTTATTGCATGATGGATACTGGGCCTACAATATTCGTTTCCATGCAGAAATAAGCGCAAAATTTCAACTAGTAAGTAGTATTGTTACTATTTAAAAATACTTTCTGATATTATCAACATCTATTTTAGCATTTAAAGGACATGATACCTTAAGAGCAAAGATAATAATTGATGATACAATTTTAGAATAAGTGAATGGTTTTAAATATCTAGGTTTCAATTTATCACATGTTAAAATTGAAGATATCAATGACAAAATTAATAAATTTAATCTAATGTGTGGCACTATTAAAAGAACCCTTAAAAACACAAGAAAAGAAACAAAAATGAAATTTTATAAAGTAATGGCTGTTCCTGTATTGATGTATGGATCAGAATGTTGGACGATCACTAAAAGACAAGAACAAAGATTAGAAGCAGCTGAGATGAGATTTTTAAGAAATATAGCAGAATATACTCTGCTGGATAAGAAAAGAAATTAAGATGTAAGAAAGGAACTGAATATTTTCAAACTTACAGACCGATTAATTAAATATAGGAACGCCTGGAAAGAACATGTTGATAGAATGCCAGAAGAAAGATTTCCAAAATTATTGCTAAGTTATAAACCGCACGGAAGGAGAAATGTTGGACGCCCACACAGAAGATGGTATGAAAAACTTTAACAATTCTAGCTGTCATCAAACCGGAACGAGCCAACATGCTTAATCCCTGGATGATGATGATGATGATGATAATGATGAAACAAACATCTATGACTAACAGTTTATCTTTATTACTTAAAATGTATTTATTTTATTTTGTCTACGAAAACTTCTGCCAAATTACCCACCGTTAAGCTTGAAATTTTAAAACTAGTACCTGTAGTTACAGTCGTCCGATAAAATACGTATAGAATTGTAAAGTATTGCCAAATTAGCCATCAAATTTGTTTTCTCTAAGAACTTACATAGAAAGTGTCAGCTATTGCATGATGAAATCTACCTTGAAATGTTTTCCAGTAAAGCTTTGTGATGTACCAAGGTCGTTTAAAAAAATCTGCTTTTTTATCTGCAAGGCACTACAATCCAGCGCCAAATTTCTCATTCAAACTATAGGGAAGCAATACAACTCCTGGATTGGTGGATTAGATAACCCTCACTACCTGCTGTCCGCGCCGCGTCCCGCCTCACTTAAGTCCGCTCTTTCTCGAGGCAAGAGTCCATCTACTCCGTACAGTGAGTTGTCATATCTGGATTCTGGCTTCGATTTCTGCGCCTGACAGTTAAAAACAGATAGGGATGTGTGGAGAGCTTATGTCCTCACGATCATGAACCTACGGGTTCGATAGTGCTAGTGAGTTAGTTATGCAAAAATATTACACATCAATTTGTATGATTTTGGAGAAAATATTAAATAAGTCTAAAGAGAATAAAATAAAATAGAACAAAATTTATTAGAGTGAAGAAAATATTATGAATGAAAGTAGAGAATTATATAGACTAATGTCAGCTACCTACATGAATTGAAAAAAGTTACGAAGAGACAATACAGTATATTTTTTTAAAAATAGATAAAAAATAGTACCTACAGGATGATTCAAAATAAGTATTACAGATTTCTAGGGGTTGAAGAGGGGACTTAGTAGATAAAGTTTTGATAAGGAACCCATGTCCGAAAACGTACACTTTCGATGTAAAATAGGCTTGAAGATCGGAATACAATGGGCTGATATCGCGTGTCTTGTGTTTCAGAATAATTAAAGACTTCTAGGGGCTGTACTACAAGTGTGGTTCCATGTGATGGCCCTGTTGTTCGTTGCACAAAGTGAACCTGCGACGCATGTTTTAATACATACTCAACACAAGACCTGGTGTTTGCTCAATAATTTCTGCTACCGCCAGAATTCGTCCAAGATCTTCCTCCAACTCTGCAAGTGTAGTACAACCACTAGAAGTCTGAAATACTTATTCTGAAACACAAGACAGACGATATTGTGTTTCGATCTTCAAACTTATTTTATACTTTTCTCTAGAACATGAGAACCTTGATTACAGAATATAGCTTGGCCCTCACTCCCTCTATTTTGTGCTCTAAATTCCAATGAACAAAAGACAACCCTTCTTGTAATCCTTTAAATACCAGTGGACAAAAGAGACAAACTTCTAGAAACAACACAATTATCATCATCATCATCATCCAGGGATTAAGCCTGTTGGATCGTTCCGGTTTCATGAAAGCTAGAATTGTTAAAATTGTTCAGACCATCTTCTATGTGGGCGTCCAACATTTCTCCTTCCGTGCGGTATATAATTTAGCAATAATTTTGGAAATCTTCCTTCTGGCATTTTATCAATATGTTCTTTCCAGTCGTTCCTATATTTAATTATTCGCTCTGTAAGTTTTAAAATATTTAGTTCCTTTCTTATATCTTTATTTATTTTCTTATCCAGCAGAGTATATCTTGCTATATTTCTTAAAAATCTCAACTCAACTGCTTCCAATCTTTGTTCTTGTCTTTTGATCGTCCAACATTCTGATTCATACATCAATGCAGCACAATGGCATTGTTAACTCGGGAGGGAGTTCTCGTCATTGATAGCTGCCATGAGCTAGTAGTGTGAAGTAAGGTCCTAATGTCCTGAAATATACTGTACATCAAAATTGTACGTTTCCGGACATGGGTTCCTTATGAAAGCTGTATTTACTAGATCCCCTAGACGTCTGTGATACTTATTGTGAATCACTCTGTATAAAACAAAGGAAGTAAGATTATAAACATGAATCCTAGGTAGTTTAGTCAGTGCATCGCTTATTTGAATTTTGATCTTGTTATACTGTCATCGTTATTGTAAGGTGTCGCACTAAACCCCCTGCTCTGTAACGTGGGTTTGAAATGACAGTAGTGAGACGAGGAATATTAAAAGTGAAGCATCACATCATGTCGACCTCAATTTGAATTTGATGACAGGACCTGTCTTGTCTCCGGTGGATTTTCCTTTCAAGAATCTTGAGTAGCTGTATTATCTCCAAGATTCATTTCTTAAAACATGAAATTTTCTAGAAAAATAGCTTTTCTCCAATATCGCTCTACTGAATATCTATGAATTCAAAATGATCTGATTGTTGTAGAAACAATCTAGTTAGAAGATACATTTTATTTAAATACAGATGTCCAATGCTTACACATGTTTCCGTGCCTAAAGTTTTATTTTCCTTCTCCACTCGTCCCTATCCATCCACTCCGTGTCCCCCTGTCCTCTAGTCATCATCATCATCATCACTCCAGGGATTAGGCAATTGCCCGTTCCGACTTCATAATGCATCAGCCCAACGTCTTCTAGGTCTTCCAACATCAACTCTTCCTCTTGCTTGATAATTTCTTGCTAACAATGGATATCTCTCCTTACTCATTCCATCCATGTGATCAATCCATTTCTGTCTGTAATTCGTGACTTTATCCAATAAAGGCTGTACTTTCAATTCTTCTCTTATATCCTCATTTCTTATTCTATCAAGTCTTGTATATCCTTTTACTTGTCTTAGGAACCTCATCTCCGCCGTCTGTATTCTATCATTCCGTTTTTTCACTGGAGCCCAAGTTTCACATCCATACAATATTGTGGGAACCGCCATAACATTATACATTTTTATCTTGGTTTCTTTTCTAATTTTATTTTTGAATGTTCTCTGTATTGTTCCACACACCGTCTGAAATGTATTTATTTTGGAGTCAATATCTCTTTCCACATCGTAGCCAACATCACAGCCCAAATATTTGAAACTAGACACCTGTTCTATACTTTGATTTTCTAAAATAATTTTGGATCTCACTGGATCTCTTCCTCTAAAAGCCATGGTCTTCGTTTTCCTTACAGAAATCTTTAGATCGTATAATTTACATATTTAATTTAATGCATGCATTGATTTCTGTAAGTCGTCTTCATTTTTCTGTATTATGATTACATCGTCAGCATATAGAAGATTATTTATGCACACTTTATTATCCATTCTTATTCCTGGACTCTAGTTCTCATTCCAATTCTTATTTCTTGAATCAACGAACTATGCAGAAAATAAGAATATTTTAAAGTTTATTAAAATATTGAAATATCTTCATAGATGGAGAATTATTTAGAATAATGAAATTGAAAGATTGTACGATTCTAGATTGTAATGTTCCCAGAGCCAATTAGGTGATAGCTCTGTTTGACGTAGCAACGAGAATCAAGATATTTCCTTTGAATGCAGAAGGAAATATATAACAGTATTCCTGTCTTAATTAGGCTCCTTTACTACTCTAAGGGCTGTGGTATGCGGGAGACATTTCCCTTACTGTAACGCAAACGTGAAGAGCAAATAAGATTTATCAACAGTGGAGACGCGTGGCGTTTTGTAAAGTGTTACCACACTCCTTCGCGAAATATATTCTCAATTACACCGCAGCTCTGATTATTTGTGGTACGTATTTTATTACATAAAAGTAGTATCTTCTATACTCACAAGGAAACTGTCTTCCATTAAATGCCGAAACCTACCTAGAAATTTCTTCCAGAGAAGCGTCGTTATGTAGCAAGGCTGTGTCCAAAAAATCATCGGCCGTTTTTAACTGCAAGACACAGAAATCGAAACCAGAATCCAGCTGTAACAATACACTGCGAAGCAGATGGACTCCCTGAGTCAAGCGGTGTGTAGTGTGGTGAGATGCGGCGTGTGGGCAGGTTGTCTGGAGTTGTATGACCTCTCTGTGGTTTAAATACGAGCTTCGGCGCTGGATTTTAGTGTTTTGCAGTTAAAAACGGCAGATATTTTTTTGGACACGGCGTTAGTATATCACATATATCACACCGGTTTCAACATGTAATGGTTGGCAGTTTACTTGTCAGAGGCATTTGATGTTATTAGATCTGGCATCACGGTAGACACGGACGAAAGAATGAGAAGTTTTCACTATTGGGTATGTGTAGGGATGCAAACAATACTTCGATGGTTTTAAAACATCGATGTTTCGATCATATACATCGATGTTAAAACCCCTAACATCGATGATACATCCCTCTTTATGAACGATGTTTTATGAACGATATCTTGTGATTCGTAGCGCCATCTATTGTATTATTTTTCACTGATCGTTCCCTTCCTCAGTCACAAGCTGTCTACGGGGTACGTCAGAAAATTTTTCACCAATATTTGAAAGCACAGTTTCATTAAAAGCTGAAATTGAAAAAGAGGTGTCAAATGGTTTCGATAAAATTTGCTCATCCTTGGCTATCGCAGCCGCTCTAGATCAACGCTTCAATCTAATTCATCTCAAAGCGCCGACTGCTAAGGCTAAAGTCATCAGTTATATAAAATACTTAACCACTATGCAAGCAGCAGTTTTACTAACTGAGTCTTCTGATGAATCTGAAAGGGATGAACATAATCAATCCGAACATGTCATATGGAGTTACCACAAACAATTAACGCATAAGATAAAAAAATATATTGTTAAAACATTGTTGGTGTCTGTTGTAATGTATGGAAGTGAGGTATGGACAATCAACAAGTACTACAAGAATAGACTAATAGCTCTAGAAATGGATTATTTACGCTGAAGTGCCAAAAAGTCAAAATTAGAACATGTCACAAATAAGGAAATTAGAAACATAATGGAAACAGAGGAAAGCATAATTGAAAGAATTGAGGAGAAGCAATTAAAGTGGTTAGGAAATGTTTTAAGAATGGAAGGTGAGCGATGGCCAAAGCAACTATATCAATGGCATCCGACCAGAAAGAATAAAAGAGGAAGACCAAAGTTAACATGGAAGGAAAACATGAAGACATTAATGCAAGCAAGAGGGCTAAGCATTGAAGATGCCCAAGATCGTAGGCTTTGGAGGTTTGGCACGGGATGACGCCAGCAGCTGTGAAAACCCGAAGGTAGACAGAGAGACATAAAAAAATAAAACATCTGATACAAAAGCAGAATCAGAATTTCACATGATTATACCGTCTCCTGTAGGCCTAACTCCTATAAAAGCATAGTCTTTAGAAATGTGGGTTTACATTAAAGGTTTATTTCCTGGCGTGTATAAACTGGCGATGATATATTTGCTTATTGTAGCAACGTCGGTGCTGTTTTCAGAGTGAACGGCTGTTTTCAGAGGCTGCGGCTACGATTATCATAAGTAATGCCACGAGTGATTTCCAAATTATCGATAAATTCACGACTCACGAGGTGAGGAGCAAATTTATCTAGAGAATTTGGAAATCAAGAGTGGCATTTGTTAGGACTATTTAACGAATAAAATTAAGCTGTTTACTCACAATTCATTATTTAAATATAGTAATTTGAAAATACTTATATATTTAATGTAAACGGCGATGTTTGAAAACAAATGAGAAACGGTCGGTACGCTTCATTTGCTTCTTTTGTTCGTCACTGCAACCAAATCATATTATTTATTGCCAAAGGAACGCAATATTGTAAGAATGCACTCTAGTGGAGAAAAAATGAAACACATCGAACTGTTTATTAATTCATTTCTGATGTCCTTTGATGTAAATGTGACAATTATATTTTTCTGGGGAAAAAAATACATTTAAGAAAGTGCAAACAGTGGTTTCTTTTTTTTTTTGGTGGTATAATCAATTGCTACAAATGTTTTTATATTAAATTCCGCATGCGGTATGTGTTGACATTCATGTACTATATATACAATCTGGTAGCCGTATTTCTTAATGAGCCAGTCACTGCAAAATAATGCTATGACCTATTCAGAATGTTAAAAGGGATGTGCTTTCTTTATTATGATAACTTTAGTTGGTAAATTCTAGACGAAACACGACTGTGATTGGTTTTAAATCAAAAATCAATGTAACGTGATTGGTCATTGACTCCCATTTGGGGCATGAGTTAAAATAGTCCAAGAAAGTAACCGCTTACTAGGCACAAGATTATCAAAATTGTTGTTTTTAAATTCTCTTTTGCGAAATAAATAATTAATAAAAATTTTCAACATTCTTTTGTGTTTTAATTTGTTTTGAAAACATCGAAAAACATCGATATATCGTTCATAAACATCGACTTTTCGACAGCGATATTTTAGTTTTTAAAACATCGATGTTCTAACATCGAGGTTTTTTTATGAACGATGTTGCATTCCTAGATATGTGTAGGTCTACATATTTATCATTAAACAAGGCTCTCGTACTCATTACTGTCAAAGGCTAAGACGTCCCTAAGGCCATGGTACCACCAGACGGTTTAGATTAGTTCAAAAATTCTGACCCCATCGGGAATCGAACTCTCGACCTTCCGGCTTGTAGCGTTATTGCTGGCGTTCTCCAGTTTGTTTAGTTGTAAAATTAATAACCATGTTTTTCACAGATTGTTCATATGTTGGCTAAGTTGTGTCCGCTTTTGTAAACTATCTAACTCACTGGCACTTTCGATTTCATAAGTTCATGGCCGCGCGGAAATAAGCTCTCCATACATCCCTATCCTGAGCTAATGCTTTCCAATCATTTCCTGTATAATCTACTTCCCTCAAATCATAGTTAATGTTATTCTCCCACCTCATTCTTGGTCTACCAACTGGGCGTTTTCCCTCTGGCTTTCCTACAAGAAGCTTCCATGCAAGTCTTTCATTCCCCATACGTGCAACATGTCCTGGCCAACGCAGTCTACGAGACTTAACTGTTCTTATTATATCTGGCTTCCTATAAAGACCATGTAGTTCATTGGTATGTAGTCTTCTCCATTCTCCTGTCTGTTCATCTATCTTTGGTCCAAAAATTTTCCTAAGTACTTTATTCTCAAATACTTGTAATCTTATTTCTAAGTGTTACCATATATTTAGTTTCATTCAGTTTTTGTAAATATAACAGCACGTAATGCTGTAATGTTGAATTTTCAGTAGGGTTTTCATATCTAGGAAAAAGTATTGCTCTTATGGGAATGCTGTTGCCACTTAATGCCCTAGACTGAGTGACAAAGAAAGAAATATAATCATTTCCAAATTGCATTGAAAGAGGATGGTTCAATGGCAACTCCGCTAGCCGCAGTTCCGTTAATTGAGTTCATCCCCCAACTTTATTAAATATATTGGCGACTATATAACTCATGCTCCAAATAGGAGAAAATGTCACTCACGTTTCAGTGAATTTTGTTTTACAACCAATGATAGTCGTATTTCACCTCGCTTTTTATCAATTTTTCTTTATCAGCACCCGCATTTGTGATAAAGAAAGCTCCATCGTTTTAATATTCTGAACAGCTCAGAGCATTAATTTTCTCAAACAAATACATTGAATATAGCAAATAATGAAATGGTAGGCTAAGGGCCTTCTAGGCCTGTCCCGCCTGGAGTAAATAATGAACAGATTCCTTGATTTTACTGAATTGGTTACTAGAAAATAACTAAAATGTTGATTATAATATCGTTTTATGTTATGTTTTGTATTATTTCTCCACTAGGGTGCATTCTTACAATATTGCGATCCTATTTCACAATAAATAATATGATCAAGTTGCAGTGAATATACATAACTATACAAAACCTCACATTTCTGATTTGTTTATATTAAATATATAAATATTTTAAAATACTGGTAACTATAATTAAATAATGACATTTGAGTAAACAGCTTAATTTTATTCGTTAAATAGTCCTAACAAATGTCACTCTTGATTTCCAAATTATCATAAGTAATGCCACGAGTGATTTCCAATTTATCTAGAGAATTTGGAAATCAAGAGTGGCATTTGTTAGGACTATTTAACGAATAAAATTTAAGCTCTTTACTAAAAAATAATTATTTGAATATAGTTACCGGTGTTTTAAAATATTTATATAGTTAATGTAAACGGAGATGTTTGAAAACAAATTAGAAATGTGAGGTTATGTATATTCACTGCAACTCGATCATATTATTTATTGCCAAATAGGATCGATCGCAATATTGTAAGAATGCACTTTAGTGGAGAAATAATGAAACACATCAAACTATTATAATCAACATTATAGGTTAATCATGTATATTTTGAACAAACAACTCAGTAAAATCACTGAATCTACTCAATGTTTGCTATATTCAATGTATTTGTTGGAGAAAAATAATGGTCTAACCTATTCAGAACATCAAAAAAGGAGTTTTCATTATCACAAAATTAGGAGCTGATAAAGAGAAATCGATAAAGAGCGAGGAGAAACACGACTGTCATTGGTGTAAAACAGAATTCATTGAAACGTGATTGGTCATTGACTACCATTTGCGACATGAGTTAAATAGTCTAGATAAATTCACTCATCACTTCATGACTCGTGAATTTATCGATGATTTGAAAATCACTCATGAAATTACTTATGACTATTTAACTCATGCCACAAATGCTAGTCAATGACCAATTACGTTTCAATGAATGTTATTTTTCAACCAATGACAGTTGTGTTTCACCTCGCTCTTTATCGATTTCTCTTTATCAGCTCCTGCTTTTGTGTAAAAAAAGCTCCTCCTTTTTAATGCTCTGAACAGGTCAAAGCATTATTTTTCTCCAACAAATACATTGAATATAGCAAATAATGAAAATATTCCTTGATTTTACTGAGTTGTTTACTAAAAAAATAAATGAATAACCCGTAATGTTGATTATGATATATAGTTTGATGTGTTTCATTATTTCTCCACTTGGGTGCACTCTTACAATATTGCGATCTTATTTGGCAATAAATAATATGATCAAGCAGCAGTGAATGAACATAACATCACACTTCTGATGTTTTCAAACATCGCCGTTTACATTAAATATATAAATATTTTAAAATAACTATAGTTAAACAATGATTTGTGAGTAAACAGCTTAATTTTATTCGTTAAATAGTCCTAACAAATGCCACTCTTGATTTACAAATTCTCTAGATAAATTCACTCCTCACTTCGTGAGTCGTAAATTTATCGATAATTTGGAAATCACTCGTGGCATTACTTATGATAATTATACGTTCTACAATAGTATGTTTTTACATAAATCGGGCACCCGCCTTCTTAGCAAAGTTGTAGGCAAAACAATTTTATTAAATTATTTATTTCAAAGGAAGTCCACCGCTGTGGTCTCGGGGTAGCGTGCTGCCTTGTCAGGCAGCGGGCCCGGGTTCGATCCCCGGTCGGGACAGTTTTTCTGGGCGAGGTTTTTATCGGGTTTTTTTCTCATCTGTAAGACAAATGTCAGGAAAACTTTAAGGCCCAAACGGTCCCTAAAATCATATGGCCATCGCAATCATCATCATTCATATTCACCTTAGGTTAAGCTTAGGATTAGGGACTCTCCTTGCGCTCCATTACCATCATCATCATCCATCAAATCATCGGGGCAACGTAACCCCGCCTTCCAGGCGCCCCAACCTCAGAAGTGGGTTACAAGTACGCCATGCCAGGAGAGAAACCAGGAATGTCGAAAGACAAACCTGGCGCATTTGAAAAAAAAAATCTCACATAAAAGGACACGTTTACTAGCAAAAATGACTCTTTAAGAGCAATGATATTTTCTAGAAGTGGAAAACACTATAGATGTTTTAAATGTAGAATCGTAAAGTGCTGTAACGAGACATAGAGAATATACTGTAGCTGCATGAGGTTATTTCTGCTTAACTCTGTATATTAGTAATGGAGCTTTCAGCAGACTGTATTCCGAGTATTGTTTGTCTACAAATGTACACTATTAAACAGGCAAAGTATGAGTTAATTGCAAGCTTGGTTGGTTTAATCGATATCGGTACTGTTTTCTAGGAATATGGGCACAGCCCAGGGTGATGATGCGGTGCTTTTAGCCCCCTCCTGTTCTTGTCAACATTATGAATTTTACAGCAACCTATACTGCTCTACCTTTCTCATCCTCTTCCACTTTGTAGCGTTCCTAGCATTATAGAATAGAATCATATCCCCCAAACATAGTAGTGTGCACGCTACAGGTACCTTCGTACTTAATATCATGGATAATATGAAAAACGTTCCTGTTATAACATTTACGTTGCAAGAATTACAAGTGAAGTTCCACGGATCAGTTGAGTTGTAATGGAACGAATTCGTAAAAAAAACTCCAATCTTTGCAACGTATATTTATTTCATACTAGTTAATACCCGGAGTGCCTTGCTACGCCTAAATAAATTAAACGCGATTTTTGTTTATGTTTAGTTAAATAAGTAAATAGGAAAATAATTATAAATGTATATGTAATTATTTTATAGGTAAACAGTACATTACCTTTACCTTCATTTCCCATTATTCTTGTCATACTGTTACTCTATGTAGACACACTTCTTCTGTCTTTATAATATTTTGTAATATTTTAATGTTTTTCAAAGTTGTTTATAACATTATTTTACAATTTTTAGGTGTGCCTTGTAACCCGAATTTCCCTCCATATTGTTTTAGTCTCAAATATAAACTGAATATTTCATTAAATCTAAATTAATTAAATATATACCCTTAATTCGAGATAAAGATGGAATATAAATAAACATATCGAGTTTTGACTTTAATTAATTAGAAATTTATTTGCAATCAAATGATCATATTAATGAATCAATTTTATTAATTATATAAAAGGTGATGTCCTTTTTTTTATAAATGACTAAGACAACTCCTTTAGTTAAATTTCGGTTATTCCAATATAGACGGCCCCAGAAAGTCTAGAAGACATATGGTATAACAAAGGTATACATGAATTCCAGGTACCTGAATACAATAGGAACCCATAGATACAAACTCTTTGTTAATATAAATGTATCAGAACGTCTATTTGAAAACAGATTAGATTGTCAAGTCATAATAATGTTTATGAATGACGATTATGACAAAAGATTTACAATTGGAGTTTCACTATGAAGTTTCAAATTAAAATTTGGACACATAGCCTATATCAGTTAAAAGGTAACTACGAATAACACATTAAAATTAATTAATATATATATATATATATATATATATATATATATATATATACATATTAATTTAAACTAACGGTTTTTAGATATGCTGTTAGGCCCTTAATACAAAACCCAAAGGCCTAACTATGAGCAACTTGGCAACATTGTCAATAAATAGCGCGAGATAAACACGCCTATTACTAGCTACATCACAAACAGGAACAAAGGAAAATCACACCCTTTATTTATATGTAATATATGTCCACATATGTATAAACTAATAGGAAAAAATTGTAACCCCTTCTCCTATAGCGATCTGAACGATTGAAGGAATATTGAAGTTTTAAATATATAAAATTGAGACGCATACAGAACACAAGCCTCCCAGCTAGCGAAGGGATAATATCGATTAAGTTTTGTTTAACTGCGGGAAAATAACGACCGCTACTATTTCAAATATAAAATATAACCCCTAATCGAGGAGGAAGAACTTAGGATAAGTTCCAAGAAATCAGCAAATTAAATTATCAAAGAAGTTAAATATTTGAAAATAACAACGTAATTAATCGATACTGATAATAATTCTTCATTATTCCATCGAGAATTCAGATCGCTAATAATAGCACATCAATAAATGTTTTCAATATATTAAATTGTCTGTATAGAGACTCATGTACAGAATAAATCGAGTGACTTGTGAATTTCAATTTATTGATAAAACTATCGCTGCCCGTACAAAGCTCCTTCGTTATTTCTCCTGAGATAAGTGATCTTCATCGCTCACCGAACCTACCCTCAACTGCGGAGGGCATCTTCAGAGGCGAGTGCTTCTAGGTGGTGTCTCGACAGTCTACGACAAGGGACACCACCTAGAAGGACTCGCCACTGAAGATGCCCTCCGCAATTGAGGGAGAAACGTCTGAAAGAAACGCCAGTTACAGATCACTGCCCGGAATCTATTAACCATTAAAAACTACCAGCCAATTACTGTTAATTGATCAATATGTTGGTGGTTTGCTTATAAATAATTATAATTTATAACACTACCATATCAAAGAGAAAAACAGGGTTTCAGGAAAATAATATAAAAGTTAGACTTTTGAGAATCGATGGAAGGATGATAAATAGTTATATAGGCTTATTTTTATGCTTAAGATTTTTTTGATATGAAAATAGGGAAAAATATCGATATTATGGATGGAAAGGTAATATAATTATTTTTTTTTAATCTACAGATATTGATAAAATGTTTAATATATCATCATCATAATCATCCAGGGATTAAGCCTGTTGGCTCGTTCCAGTTTCATGAAAGCTAGAATTGTTAAAATTGTTCAGACCATCTTCTGTGTGGGCTTTCAACATTTCTCCTTCCGTGTGGTTTATAATTTAGCAATAATTTTGGAAATCTTTCTTCTGGCATTCTACCAACATGTTCTTTCCAGGCGTTCCTATATTTAATTATTCGGTGTGTAAGTTTGAAAATATTTAATTCCTTTCTTATATTTTCATTTATTTTCTTATCCAGCAGAGTGTACCCTGATATATTTCTTAAAAATCTCATCTCAGCTGCTTCTAATATGTTGTTTAATATATGAGGTTATAATTACAGATTATCGTCTTTAAATAGATTAAAAGTAGGCCTATATGGTATTTGATTTTAAAGTTGATAGAATCCCTTTACAGGTGAAATCAAATGATAGTGTGCTTTTGAAACAAAACACTCATTTCGATGAGAACTAATTTGTATATTTCCACCTGATAACCACATCTAAATACATGAATTTAAATGTTAATATCTGTACTACCTTCTCAAACTTCTCACATGGTATCAACATTAATTTGAACTTTCATCACTAATGAACTTTGCAAACTCGAAGCTTTTCAACATTTCGCTAGTTCCTCCATACTGCTTGGTGATCAGATATTATTAAGTGTCATACACGCATGTTGCAATTTGCATCCATTGAATACTCATTTACCATCCAGACATTGGATATAATATTTTCAGGAAACATTTGACCTTTTTTAATAAACTCTCCCTATAGTAAAGTTGTTTAAATTTATGTAGTATGTTTGGTCTGGCAAACTTGGGAAGAGGTAGATAAAAAAACTCAGAACCAGAAGCTCAAAATTGTTATTTCAGCTTACGCTGTCTAAAGCATAACAAATATACCAAATTAATGTACATAGAATTGAATACCCCAAAAAATTCTACGAAAAATTTCGCGACAGCATATGTTTATCTTTTACGGATAACTCACAATAACTATTTTTATCTTTCAAAATTAGATTAAAAGTAAATATTTAATTACAAAGACTTTTCCAACAACACAATTTTAATTCTTACCATAAGTAATGCCACGACCGTGACTCGTCAATTTATCTAGAGAATTTGGAAATCAAGAGTGGCATTTGTTAGGACTATTTAACGAATAAAATTAAGCTCTTTACTAAAAAATAATTATTTGAACATAGTTACCGGTGTTTTAAAATATTTATATAGTTAAAGTAATCAGCGATGTTTGAAAAAAAATTAGAAATGTGAGGTTATGTATATTCACTGCAACTCGATCATATTAATTATTGCCAAATAGGATCGATCGCAATATTGTAAGAATGCACTCTAGTGGAGAAATAATGAAACATTATTATTATTATTATTATTATTATTATTATTATTATTATCGTATCATTATTGTTATTACCCTATAAAATGTTGTTTGTACATGACATTTACCTTGTTACATTTATTGTATCTTTAAGTGTTTATAATTAGTATAGTGTATATCTATATTTGTCGAATATTTATTTGTATTTGTACTGGTTGAGTGGAAGAGAGGGCCTTATGGCCTTAACTCTGCCAGAATAAATAAAGTCTGTTATTATGATATTAGTATGAGGAGTATGATGTGTATTATTATTATTATGATTATTAGTATTAAAACACATCAAACTATTATAATCAACATTATCGGTTTAATCATTTAGAGTTTCAAAATAAACAACTCAACAAAATCACTGAATATATTCAATATTTGCTATATTCAATGTATTTGTTGGAGAAAAATAATGATCTAACCTGTTCAGAATATTAAAAAAGGAGGAGCTTTCTTTATCACGAAAGCAGGAGCTGATAAAGAGAAATCGATAAAGAGCGAGGTGAAACACGACTGTCATTGGTTGTAAAACAGAATTCATTGAAACTTGATTGGTCATTGACTACCATTTGCGACATGAGTTAAATAGTCAAAGGTAATGACGTTATTTAAAAAAATCCTGAGCAGGATCGAACCAGGGTCTGCTTCATGGTAAGAGAGCATCTTACCGGCTGATATATACTAAAGCAAACGATGTGATGACTGCATGAAGTCCGCCCGATTTGACCTCAAAAAAGAGACAGCACACGTAACAAATTACTAGTGTGAATCGCTCTTCAAAACCTTAACTTTCCACCACCAAGAGATGCGCCATCATTTTTTTCAAAGGCTGTATATATTTTTGCATTTTTTGCATACATTTTAATAAATCGTTTATACAAAAACTGTTTAAATTATTTTGTCTGGGCGAACAACGTCGCGGGACCCGCTGATAGATTATAAATTAATTATGCAGGTAAGCAATATAAAATATGTCAAAGTTTATATTTTATCACAAAATAACTTTATAGGCTATTAATGTTTTGCTAAATACCAGAATATGTGTACTACAACATAAATCATCATCATCATCAACAAGGATTAAGCCAAATGGCCTGTACCGATCTCATTATAGGTCGAATTGGTCCTTCCATCTCCTCAATGGTCTTCCCAACATTCTTCTCCATTTTGGTTCGTAATTATACATTCTTCTTGGTATGCGCTGTTGATTCATTCGTAATACGCGCTGAAGATAAGCATTTTAATAATATTTTATTATTTCACAGGGATTAAATAAATTAAGTTCTGTTCTTATATCTTCGTTTTTCTTTTTATCGGTTCTTTGGTATCCTGCATAAATCAAAATGCTTTATTTAGGAAAACAAAACACACCATTCCTGAAAAATGAAAATCCATAGAGCTCTCGGATATAAACAACATACAACGTTCAACCTTTACCTGATATCAATTGAAATATAGCCTACAGAACCTCGGAGTAAATTTGAAAAGCTAAAAAAAGTTTTTGACTCTTTTGTCAAATCTAAATGGTTTTATAAAAATGCAGTAGAAAGCTCCAAATACCTCCACCAAAGAGAAATCCTTGCATTTAGACCTCTCAGCTGCTTTAACTTTAATAAAATGGAATCGTGTTCAGTGGTTCAAATAAAATTTTATTTTACTTTATTATTTTTTTCAGTTCTGATTCGCACTATGCTAAATAATTTCACAGAAAAATGGAAAAAATGGCAGAAATTGTTAGTTAATTGAACTGGAAAATTTACTTTGTCTAAGTAGAAAAGAGTTGCAGACCAGTAATCTCATATAAGGTATTTCCATATGAAATTAGTAAAACAGTATTAATTGTGGAAATTAAGCTCGCGCGTTGAAAAGCATTGCATTTTTATTGTGAAACGTTGTGATATAGGCCCACTTTAATGTGAGCTGAATTTTAGGTCTCTGGTCAATGTAATTAAAGAATAATAAAGCAGTGGTCTAGTGGTAAAGTCGTTGTCTTAGACGCAAGAAGCCTAGGTTCGATCCCCGGTCGGGACAAGTTTCTTGGGTGAGCTTGTATCGGGGGTTTTCCTCACCTGTAAGACAAATGTCAGAACATTTCAAATCCAGATGGGTATAGGTGATGAGTCATATTGGGATTTTTCAGTTTTTTTTCGGGATTCTCCTTTTTCCCAAATTTCATCCCACCAACACCCTCCATTCTCCCTTCCCTCTGCTTCATGTTATTTAATTTATCATTAATTAATTGCATACCATTCTTCACATATCTATCTATAGTGCTCTGCCCTAGGGCAGGTTTTTCATTGCAATCAACATCATTTTTCATGCTATACTTTGTAGCTTTTACAAGGGAATTATAGGTGTGATAGCTTCCCGTTGCTTTCCACACGGGTGAAGGATAATGATGATGATGATGGTCAGATGTTGTTCGGGGAGCTTTTGGGCCTTAAAGCTACCTAACATTTGTCTTAAAGGTGAGGAAACACCCCGGAAAAAGGCCTCACCCAGCAAGCTTGTCCCGACCGAGAATCGAACCCATATAAGGAAAAATAGTTTGGTTAACAATCCACAGGTGTTGAAAATATGTGATTGCAGGGATCTAGTGGTGTTCACCAGGGTGCTAGCCAACGACTCCGAGTCTTATCAATAAAAATATGGTTTAGGGGCCAATGGTAGGGTTGTAGTTCCTGCTCGCGGCCACGGGCTAAACCCAAAAATGGCGGTATTGGTCTTGAGGGAAGAATCTGATGTACCGGATCCGGAAGACTCAAATTACACTGTAGAGCAGACTTCATTCCATTCATCCTTAATATACTCAGATGGTGTAATTGATCTTTCATATCGCGATGCTTAAGAACAGTATGTCCGCCCAGTCTAAATAAATAATTAAGTTCCCTAAACGAGTCATTCTCTTAACAGTCTCCAATGCTTAGACTAGACTGTCCATAATACCTTATAGTAGAATTCGCTTGCTTGTGGGAACGAAACGCGGAATATTAGTAGCAAGTAAAAGTAAAAGTAAAGTAAAGTGATCCCACAACAGGCCCGGAGGCCCTTGGGGTAGTAGGAGGTTAAGGCTCCCACTTTTTCTAGACAATCGGCACTTTATGTCAGCCGGGTTGTCATCCCTGCGTGACGGCCACCTTTACCCCCAGAACAAGCGTCTGGTACTCATTTCCGTTAGAGGCTGAGTCGACCCCAGGGCCATAGTGCCGCCAGAGGATTTGGGTCAGTTTAAAAATCCTGAACCCAACGGGACTTGAACCCTAGACCCTCCGGCTTGTAGCTCAGTGCCTTAACCACTACGCTACGGCGTGCCCCGGAATATTAGTAGCAGTAATATTATGTACTGAGACATTTCGAGAAAAAGATAATACATACATTTTTTACAATCTCAATGCGCAAGAGCCTGTTTGAGCGTTCTTACCTACTTCTGTTCTACAATAACATATATATATCAATTCATACCAACTCTGCGCGAGGACAGGTCTTTCACTGCAATATGGTTTAGGGGCCAATGGTAGGGTTGTAGTTCCTGCTCGCGGCCACGGGCTAAACCCAAAAATGGCGGTATTGGTCTTGAGGGAAGAATCTGATGTACCGGATCCGGAAGACTCAAATTACACTGTAGAGCAGACTTCATTCCATTCATCCTTAATATACTCAGATGGTGTAATTGATCTTTCATATCGCGATGCTTAAGAACAATATGTCCGCCCAGTCTAAATAAAGAACTAAGTTCCCTAAACGAGTCATTCTCTTAACAGTCTCCAATGCTTAGACTAGACTGTCCATAATACCTTATAGTAGAATTCGCTTGCTTGTGGGAACGAAACGCGGAATATTAGTAGCAAGTAAAAGTAAAAGTAAAGTAAAGTAATCCCACAACAGGCCCGGAGGCCCTTGGGGTAGTAGGAGGTTAAGGCTCCCACTTTTTCTAGACAATCGGCACTTTATGTCAGCCGGGTTGTCAGCCCTGCGTGACGGCCACCTTTACCCCCAGAACAAGCGTCTGGTACTCATTTCCGTTAGAGGCTGAGTCGACCCCAGGGCCATAGTGCCGCCAGAGGGTTTGGGTCAGTTTAAAAATCCTGACCCCAACGGGACTTGAACCCTAGACCCTCCGGCTTGTAGCTCAGTGCCTTAACCACTACGCTACGGCGTGCCCCGGAATATTAGTAGCAGTAATATTATGTACTGAGACATTTCGAGAAAAAGATAATACATACATTTTTTACAATCTCAATGCGCAAGAGCCTGTTTGAGCGTTCTTACCTACTTCTGTTCTACAATAATATATATATATATATATATATATATATATATATATAAATTCATACCAACTCTGCGCGAGGACAGGTCTTTCACTGCAATCATAGCATTTTCATGCTATGCTTTGAACCTTTACCAGAGAAATATAGGTGTGGTAGCTTCCCGTTGCTTTCCACACCGGTGAAGGATGACGATAATAATGATACGGATGATGATGATGGCCGGTTGATTTTCGGGGACCGTTGGGTCATAAACGTCCTGACATTTGTCTTACAGGTGAGGAAAAACCCCGAAAAAGCCTCACCTAGGAGCCTGTCCCTACGGGGAATCGATTCGGGTCCGTTGCATGAAAGGCAGCACCCTACCTCGCGACTACAGCGGTGGACTATATATATAATGTCATAGCCAATGTTGAACCATAGCCTCTCATTTGTTACGCGTTACTAGATCTTGTTTATTAGTGAATTATATTTGTCCACAGATGTCATGAATGGTATGCGGTCAGTATACCGACCCAATGAGATATCTAGCAGGCAACTAAGGCATTACTAGGATGTCGAGCTTAAGGATCTTTTACCAGCCTGAAAATCTTCAGACACGGGACCCCTCCCTCCCGGAGGACTTGTTCCTTGGATTTTTCCATCCTAAAAAAATCAATCGAGCTCTGGCCGAGTTTCAACCCGATTCCGATTGAGGGTCTTTCCACTTTTCAGCGATTGCCCTTTTACCAGCCGGCTGCTGGCCCTTCACATCCACATGTGTCAATCACAGAGGTAGATGATCAACAGCCAGTGTGGGGTGACATGTGGTTAGCATGTCGAGACCCCCAACCGTTATAGCTGGTTCCTCAACCTGGAGCCGCTACTTATTGTAGCTACCCAATTGCCTCACGATGCTGGGTGGGCACCGGTCCCATACTGTCCGAAATACCATGAGAAAATTTCTTCCCCCATGGAGACTCGAACCAGCGCAAGTCCCGTAGCTCTGCGCCAAGGCTTCCTACCTTAACCGCTCGGCTACAGCGCGGGACGAGTTTCAACCCGCGACCCTATATAAAGACTAAATATAGGCCCTCATAAATATATCAAGTCTCCGATAGAATATCTAACAATCATATACATCTACTCTCATACATAAAAACATATATATATAATATATATATATATATATATATTCATTTTTTATTCAGTGCCAATCGGCGTTTTTTTGAAACCCAGTTTTGAAGTTGAGATGCCTGGAAGGTGGAGTTACGCTGCCCTGATGATGTATGATAGGTGATGATGGTAATGATACGCCAGGAGAAGCCTTGATACTAAACTTAATACAATGAGATGAATTTGATAATGATGATCAGATAATGTTTAAGGACCGTTGGGCCTTAAAGCTTCCTGAAATTTGTCTCACAGGTGAGTAAAAAAAACCCGAAAAAACCTCACCCAGGAAACTTGTCCCTGCTGAAGATCGAACTCGGACCCGCTGTGTAACAAAACAGCACGTTACCTGGAGACCACAGAAATGGATTGTACGTATGTAAAACTTTCTCTATCTCTCTGTCATCCATGTACCTATCTTTACATTTCTCATCGTACAGCGATTCAGTCCTTTGTACAATTAAATTTGGCTTCAAGAACAAAGTTTAATAAAAAAAGTGCTCCCACACACAGTAAATATGAGCATACTATAAAACTGTTATATTAAGACAACTTAATACATAGGCAAATGCAATTGAAGTCCGGTTACGATATTGAAGTTGCAATTTTGTTAATGACATATATTTTTGCGCGATAGTTCGTTTTGTCGTACTTACAGCAATGGTGACCATGATTGAAAGTTCACCTTCCTATATTTCGGGATTGCCAACCTAAATAACTATATTGTAATATTACATATTACAAACCTCGTGAGGAAACAAAAACACTGCATTTGTGTATTCTATGTACAATATATATATATATATATATATATATATTATATATATATATATATATATATATCCAAAAGATAGTGTTAATATACATTACACGAAACAAATCACTGCATTTTAAATGCTTTATTTGAAACAATATAAAACAATAAATACGTACTTGATGCCATTTTATCACTGTATTTATGTCATGGCCTCCTGCACTTTCAATTAATAAACACTGCCTGTTAACGTTAGTCTGTTGTTCATAATGAACGCAAATATTTCCAACAGAGATGTTATTATTTTACAATTATTTATTATTTTAAAAACACCATCGCGCAAAAAAATCATGTACAACGCACGCTATCGCTCGGTTTTTAAACATTTCCTCGCTACGGTAAAAACCACTTCCCAACCTCGCATCGTAATATACTATTCTTCATTGAACCCCAATTTTGCCATCTCTCAAATGTCTTACTGTGTCCATAAATTTGAGTGTTTTTACTTCGCGCTCGACCCCTCCTAAGAGATCCTTATGACGCAGTTGCATCATGAGAAATTCCAACATGCCAATTTCCCACGATCTTATCTGAGAAATCTCTCCGGTAGCAACAGTAATATAGGAACAAGGAAAGTCCTACCATTGTCCATTCACTCTCAATGACATATTTTTGTTGATAGTGATAAAATTTATACTGAATTTCCGTTGAGGTATACAGGCACAACAGTCACAAAGTAGAATATTAAATTAGAGACCTGGCAGGTTCCGTCGTCCTCAACTAGGGCTTTTTAATTACTTTATATATTATAATAAAATTAATATAAAATTATAGAATATTCACCTGAAAGGTCCGTCTCCTCAACTTAATTATCATTTAACTGTAGCGCTTTCGGGACTTGTCCCATCATCGGCAGGATTCAAAACTGGTGTTTCACTGAAGATCTGGTAGAGGGGGTTGCACGTATTGGGTTCGTTTTCGTTTATCAGGCTGTCGTTGTGAGCTGCTTTCATGATTTCCATCTCTTCGAGTACGTTTATCTTCGCTGGATTATTTTCTCTGTGCATCACTGTTAGGGTGTTTTCAATATTTAACATGCGATGTCCTTCATGGATAACGTGTTTTGCATAGCTTGATTTACCTTCTGCGTGAACGAAGTCTCGAAAATGTTCTTTGAATCTGATGTTAAAACTCCTGTTTGTCCTTCCTATATAAAATTTGTTGCAGTCCTTACATGTCAGTTTATAAACTCCTTTGCTGTTGAAAATGTTATTTTCTTCAATGTTATTGTTTATTATGTTGTTTAATTTGTTATTGGTTCTGTATGCTATTTTTACGTTTTTATCGGCTTTCTTTAGTGCATTGGCTAATTTTGTCGTTTATTTTCCTGTGTATGTAAGTGTTATCCATGTTTTCTTGTTGTTGTCAGATTCTTTTTCTAGTTTAGTTGTGTTGGTTATGTTGTTCTTCCTTTTTTGTTTTTTTACGAGCTTATCTATGAATTCTTCATTATAGCCATTGGTTTTTGCCATATACTTAATGTAGTTGAGTTCTTGGATATAATTGTCTTTGCTTAATGGGAGTTTCAACATTCTACTGACTAAGCTATTAACCTCAACGGAACACATCATGAATCTTATAAAAGTTGATATTATAATATGTTATCAAAATGCAATACCATTAATTTTATTAACAATTATATATACATTAATTAGTGTATAATGCTATTGTGTTATTATTTAATTGTAATATTAATGTGTTTTCTTCATGTAATTGTAATGTTAATGTTTTTCTAGTGTATAATGCTATTGTGTTATTATTTAATTGTAATATTATTATTGTGTTTTCTTTATGTAATTGTAATGTTACTGCTGTTTTTGTTGTTTATTTTTCTTTACACTAGTACCAATTATTACTTTATTGTAACGGACTGTCAACAGCACGTACGGCTTACTGCCCGTGCGACCCATATTTGTAAATAATATTGTAAATATCTTACTTTTTGTCTAATAAAGTCCTACTACTACTACTACTACTTTATATATTTCTATATAAAAAATATATAAAAACACGTTTAACCTAGTTCAGGAAGACGGCACCTACCAGCTGTCCATTTCAATAGTTTACTTTATTTTCATTGTTGTTATCCACCGCTATGGTCTCGAGATAACGTGCTGCCTTGTCACGCAGCGGGCCCGGGTTCGATCCCCGGTCGGGGCAGTTTTTCTGGGTGAGGTTTTCATGGGGGTTTTTCCTCACCTGTAAGGAAAACTTTACGGCCCAGACAGTCCCCAAAATCATATGGCCATCATCACCATCATCATCCCTATCATCCTTCACCGGTGCGGAAATCAACGGGAAGCTACCACACCTACAATTCCCTAGTAAAGCTGCAAGCATAGCATGAAAATGCTATGATTGCAGTGAAGGACCTGCCCTCGGACAGAATTGCTATGGATGGATCACTCTTGTTGAAATGTATTAAACTAACTAACTCACTGGCACTATAGTACCCGCAAGTTCATGGCCGCGCGGATATAAGCTCTCCATACATCCCTATTCTGATCTAATGTTTTTCCCAATCATTCCCTGTATAATCTACTTCCCTGAAATCATAGTTAATGCTATTCTGCCACCTCATTCTCGGTCTACCAACTGAGCGTTTTCCCTCTGATTTTCCTACAAGAAGCTTCCATGCACGTCTTTCTTTCCCCATTCGTGCCAAATGTTCTGCCCATCGCAGCCTACGAGACATAACTGTTCTTATTATATCTGGCTTCCTATAAAGATCATGTAGTTCACTGTTATGTAGTCTTCTCGATTCACCTGTCTGTTAATCTCTCTTTAGTCCAAAAATATTCCTAATAACTTTATTCTCAAATACTTGTAATCTCCTTTCCTCCTTTAAAGTAAGAGTCCATGTTTCGCACCCATATAAGATAACTGGTAGCATAAGTGTTTTAAATATTTTCAGATATTGTTTTTTGAAAGGAGATGAGACGTCACGAGAGTTTAAGTGCATTATCATTATTATTATTATTGTTGTTATTATTATTATTATTATTATTATTATTATTATTATTATTATTATTATTATTATTATTATTATTATTTTGGATGCAACAGATGAGCTAAAATGTAATTCATGAACAGTACATAATATAAAAAAAATTAAATATTTAGGATTTATTTTAGATAAAAATGAAAATTCAACTACAGAAATTGAAAGAAGAATAACTGATGGAAGAAGAATCATTGATATGTTGAACTTAGTGCTTTGGAATAGAAATACAATATACAGAACGAAGAAAACTAAATTTCACTTTATCTTACAAATTATTTCATTATATGGGTCCGAAACCTGGACAGTAAGTATAAAACAAGCCAACAAGCTGTTAGCAGTAGAAATGGATTCTTGGAGGCGATCGACAAGAATTTCAGGAAGGGATAAAGTGAGAAACAGCACAATAAGGAAAATTATGCAAGTTGAAAAAAAAACATAATAGAATAAATAGAAGAAAAACGTTAGAAGTAGTATGGACACTTCATGAGAATGTAAGAAAATACAATACCAAAATGATCCTTGATTGGAAAGTTAATGGAAGAAGAAACGTTGGATAGATGGAGTGAGGAGAAATATGGAAGCTAGAGATTTGAGGGAAGAAGATGCTTTAGACAGAAACCTCTGGCGACAAGTCACTTTGGGTTGAAGGAAAAAGGCTGTATTGTGGAATATTCCCTAAAAAATTATTATTTTTATTATTATTATTATCGCCATTAATAATAATAATAATAATAATAATAATAATAACAGTATAATTAAAATTAATGAATAACACGAATGGCAAAGTTAAATTTGCGTGTATCAGTTCAATACGTATACCATATAAATTAACATTTAGAGCTAGCAATTTTCGATACCCACGGCTTAAAGTGTCCCCCCCCCCGAGCACTTGCTCATGAAAATAAATCAATTGTTCTATAATATGGGAAGCTCTATCTTGTAAATTTATATTAACTCATGTTGTCATTGAATTCTAACAAAAGATATGATTAATATTTTTATATATGGGGCTTAAATCCATCGCACTAATCTGCCACGTTAGAATCAATAACTTTTAAAATGTGATAGTAGGTAATTCTGAATAGCTATGTTCTCAACTTTTATAAGATTCATGATGTGTTCCGTTGAGGTATTATTCAAAATTAAAATATAAAATTATGGAATATTCACCTGGAAGGTATGTCTCCTCAACTTAATTAATTATTTAACTGTAGCGCTTTCGGGACTTGTCCCATCATCGGCAGGATTCAAAACTTTGATTTTTATTCAAAACGAAGTTTTGAATCCTGCCGATGATGGGACAAGTCCCGAAAGCGCTACAGTTAAATAACTAATTAAGTTGAGGAGACGGATCTTTCAGGTGAATATTCCATAATTTTATATTTTAATTTTAGCTATGTTCTGCAGGCCTTGTATTTTTCCCGCCTAAAAAATCCATGAACAACGGCCAGGTATGAACCCGCGATCCTAGGGACCAGAGGCAAGAAACAGCCATTAGACCATCGCGGCAGAGTTTTAAGTTTTCATTACAATTAGGATCCTATTTATGTGTGTTTTTATAAAAAAAATATATTAAAATAGCACTTGTTTCATATTATATAAAAGACGTCCGACTTATATTTGGAGATCATTACTTGCTAATATGAATTTACTTGTTCAAAAATACCCAGTAACTAATAAGCTGTAGGGTGCTATTTAACGCCTCATACACTGGGTTTAATATCTCGGAACTATAATCTTACTTAGGCAAAGATTGCATCCGGTGCTTCCTGAGTAGTTACAAAGAGGATAATAAGCTTAGGATAATTTTCTGACATGCCTTGTTTATTCGTTCCCTTTAAACTATCCTTAATTAGCGGCCTTAAAGGAAATGGCATGAGGAAGAGAGATCAAAAGGATATTGGCCACCATCTCATTGTGGAATTTGAGATAGAGACTTGAACCAATTGAACTGTTCCATTCGTCTTTTCAAAGGAACAGGAACGACTTGTGAAAATCAATTCAGTCTCTCACACCATTTCAATTACCAACACCTGCTCCTGGATGTTAATTACAGACTTACAGCCACCAGAATGTTATTAGCACTTTCAAAAATTGTGTTTCATCTACCATTCATACAGTTTAATTCTTCAAATAGCTATAATATTAAAGTAATGCAATTTAGCTTCGTATTACCATCAAATGACATCTATACGAAAACAAGTCTAAATAAATTAGCATGGTTCAAATTCTTCCCTGTAGGGGGAGAGAGCCTTCTCTCGCTCTCTCATCTATCGCTCTCTCTCTCTCTCTCTCCTTCTCCTCGCTCTCTCCTCTCTCTCTCTTTCCTCTCTCCTCTCTCTCTCTCTCCCTCCCTCTCTCTCCTCCCTCTCCCTCCCTCTCTCTCCTCCTCTCTCCTCTCCCTCTCCACTCTCCTCCCCCACCCCTGCTCCTCTCTCCCCTCTCTCTCCCTCTCTCACTCTCTCCTCCCTACTCCTCTCTCCTCTCGGCTCCCTCTCTCTCTCTCTCCCCTCTCTCTCCCTCTCACCGCCCTCTCTCTCTCTCTCCTCTCCTCTCCCGCTCTCTCTCTCTCCCTCTCTCTCTCCCTCTCCCCTCCCTCTCTCTCCTCCCTCTCTCTCTCTCCTCACTCTCTCTCTTAACCTCTCTCTCTCTCTCACCTACTCCTCTCTCTCTTACCCTCTCTCCTCTCTCCTCTCTCAACCTCTCTCCTCTCTCCCGCTCTCTCTCTCTCCCCTACCTCTCCATCTCTTCCTCTCCCTCTCCCTCTCTCTCTCTCCCTCTCTCCTCTCCTCCCATCCCTCTCCCCTCTCTCTCTCTCCTCCACTCTCTCCCTCATCCTCTCCTCTACCTCTCTACTCTCTACCTTCTCTCTCTTCATTACCTCTCTCTCTATCTCTCTCTCTCTCTCCGCTCTCTCTCTCACATACTGTTTTTTCCTTTTTTTGTTTTACCTTTTTTCCTTTTTGTTTACCTGTTTTTTTAACTTTCTTTTATCCTAACATGGACACACGGACAGGACACACACACCCAGAACCAGGGTGGAGATTTAAAATCCCCTACCCCGCCAGGAATCGAACCCGGATGTGCCGGAGTGGAAGGTAGGGACTCTATCAACTGCGCCACGGCGACGGAAATTCCTAAATCTCTGTTAAGGGAAACATTGGCTTGCAAGATTACAAGAATAAATTATTCTACCAACTTCGAAACGGAAACATTTAGCCTACGTTCAAATCCAGGCACGGCTAACTAACTAATTCATTGGCAATATCGAACCCATAGATCCATGGCCGCGAAGACATAAGCTCTCCATACACCCCTATCCTCGGATAATGTTTACCAATCATCCCAGTTGAAGATCCTTATATTATTACAGGGCAGCTATTAATAGTATTATACTTTTTGCAAGATAGTGCGTTCTGTCGTGTAGGAAATTAAAAACCCCGCTCTCGCTCGGTTTTTAATAATTTCCTTGCTTCTGTAAAAACCACTTCCCAACCTCGCATTGTAATATACTATTTCCTATTACATTTTTAATCCACTAATTATCAAAATATGAGATAACTGAGGTAAGTAAGATTCAAGTCTTACAAAATTATCCTGTAAAATCTACGTCCCTCAAATCATGATTAATATCTTCTCTCACCTAATTCTTCGTCTACCTACCTGGCGCTTTCCCTCTAGTTTTCCTACAAGGAGTTCCCATGCCCCTCTTTCATTTCCCATTCGTGCCAAATGTATTGCCCATCGTAGTATACGAGACTTAACTCTTATTATTATATCTGTTTTCCCATAAAGAGCATATAGTTCATTATTACGTAATATGTCCATTAATATGTCTGTTACCTCTCTTTGGTCCACTTTTTTAAATATTTAATAGCATTTTTAAAACTGTAATAAGTATAAAAAATGTTAATACTGTATTATTTTATTATACGCTGGTTGAGTTGAAGAGAAGGTCTTATGGCATTAACTTTGCCAGCATAAATAATCCATTAATATATATATATATATATATATATATATATATATGTATGTATGTGTGTGTGTGTGTATGTGTGAGTGTGTGTGTGTGTCCACCGCTGTGGTGTCTAGGTAGCATTGCTGCCTTGTCACGTAGCTGGCTCGGGTTTCGATTCCTAGTCGGGACAGGCTCCTGGCTGAGGTTTTTTTTTTCGGGGTTTTTCTTCACTTGTAAGACAAATGTCAGGAAGCCTAGGGGCCAACAGTCCCCGAAAATCATCCGGCCATCATCATCAGCATCCTTACCATTATCATCCTTATCATTTCAGCGGTGTGGAAAGCAACGGGAAGCTACCACACCTATAATTCCCTAGTAAAGCTGCAAAGCATAGCATGAAAATGCTATAATTTAGAGTAATAAATAATAGTTTTAAAAAAACTAAAAGAACACGCTTTATTAGAAAACTAAAAAATGAAAAATAATTTTAATTTCCAATACGCTTGGGATAAAATAAAGTGGTCAACAAAAAAATCATCTCCAACACATATAGAATAAAATTAGAGTTATCAACAAAAAGAAAATAATTTTACCATCAAAAGCGTGGGGTGCTCTATATCAATTAATATATTTGATAATAAACAGATATTGGTAAAAGTAAGCTCTCTAAGAAGAAAATGTAAAAATCATAAAAATCACCCCACGCTTTTGATGGTAAAATTATTTTCTTTTTGTTGATAACTCTAATTTTATTCTATATGTGTTGGAGATGATTTTTTTGTTGGTCACTTTATTTTATCCCAAGCGTAATGGAAATTAAAATTATTTTTTTTTTAAGTTTTCTAAAAAAGCGTATTCTTTTAGTTTTTTAAAACTATTATTTATTTTTTAGTTTTTAGTTTTAATATTTTACAGAATAAGATAAAAATGTAAATATCTTTAAATTCGATACTACTGTAGTATGAGCTAAAAGTAATACTCTTCTGTAAAAAACCTTCCCAGTCGGATTTGAACCAGCGACGAATGGATTACTGAAATTATATATCACCAAGAGTTCACTGCTCTACCAACTGAGCTCTTACAAAGATTTACTAAAAACTCGACAAGTCCGCACCCTATTATACCAGTTTTCATTATTTTTTTTTATTTTCGGATGATTCTGGCCAGGATTTTAGAAACAAAATATGAAATTATTGTATTGTCACGGGTCCTCTACAAGTATACAAAGTTTGAAGTTGATCCAATGTTTCTAAGTGGGTGAAAATCGCGTTGAAAGATTCCGTTACATTTATACAAAAACACTTTTTTTTTATTTTCTGATGATTATGGCCAGGATTTTAGAAAATAAATATGAAATTATTGTGTTGTCACGGGTCCTCTACAAGTATACAAAGTTTCAAGTTGATCCAATGATTTTAAGTGGGTGAAAATCGCGTTGAAAAATTCCGTTACATAGATAGATAGATACAGGTCAAGCTAATATAAAGCGTGTAAAATGTGATCTATTGTAGTCTTATTTCCACTAAATCCACTTTTATGATCACCTATTAATTCGTTACTAATGTGGAGGCGTACTGTACGAGATCGTTCGGGACATAATATTTCAGGCTCTTATTCGATAAGCCCAGATTCAAATCCCTGTCCGATCAACCTAACGTTTTTCTAGATATCTCACAATGTTCAAGGTAAATGTTGCATTAGAATTATATTGTAAGGTTCTTGTTCATTATAAATGAATTATATACAATTTATTAACCCTTAAATTCATAATGTATCCTTTTGGATACACCAGTTGGTTTAATTAATTTAACATTTTTAATAAATCGGAAGAAAACGAACGAAAAGAAACCACTTAAATATGTGTCTAATTATACAAAATACCTAATAATAACAGTTATAAAAGATTCCGTTTTCAGTGCGGTCCGCCACATTCAAATAACTGACACAATACATTTGTCTTTTGCCAATTTAAGGGGTTAAGGAAATCAATTATCATTTAAATAATAAATAAGATACTAAACATACTAATAAGAGAACCTAAAGGAGGATATACAGACAACATAATAAATGACAAGTTACTGACATAACCATAGATTCTAGACACTGTGACCTTAGATTTTACAACGTTCTATAAATTAGAATGAAATAAATATACATGAGCGATAGAATTTACATTTTTGCGCGAATTATTTATCAAATAAATTATAGATTCTAGACACGCGTGACTTTAGATGTTAAAGCTTCCATACCATATCAGTATACCCGTGACCAGCATGCGCGGATGCCCCGTCTGGGATCTCAGGTTCGAATCCTGGCGGTTCCAGAGGTGTCATAACGGGATTTTTCTGTTTTCACTTCTCGGGGTCTACCGTTTCCCGAATCTCATCCCACCAAAACTCTCCATTCTCCCCCCCCCCTTCATGTCATTTAATTTCTCGTTTAATAATTTCATATCAAACTTCACCTCCTCTAATATTAGGAAAAATAGTTTGGTACAATTAGAATTAAACGTTCAGCCTTTATTCGATAAAGTCACGAATTATAGACAAAAGTGGATTCATCACATGAATGGAATGAATAAGGAGAGATATCCATCGTTAGCAAGTAATTATCAATCAAAAGGAAGACGTGATGTCGGAAGATACAGAAAACATTGTACTGATGCATTATAAAGTCGGAACGGCCAATTGCCTAATCCTTGGAGTGACGATGACGATGATGATAGTTTGGTTGGCAACCCACAGGTGTTGAAAATATGTGTTAACGGGGGGAGGGGCACCAGGGTGTTGCCTCATGACTCCGAGTCTTGAAATAAAAAAGAGCAAAAGGGATCAATTGATGATTCAAGTCCCACCTCCTCGCGGTCATGGGCCCAACTCCAAAAATGGCGGTATGTGTCATAGTAGTAGAACCTGGAATGTTGGATCTGAAAGACAACCTACAATTTTCGTATCACAGTAAAGTAGACTTTAATTTCATTATCTTCTATAATACTGGGATAGCACAATAGATATTTGAGGTCGCGGTGCTCGGGGTAGTTTGCCCGCCGAGTGTGATTAATTAAGTAACTACACCCTCTCCGCTTTTAAAGTGACCATCTTCAAAACAGAACCATGTGACCTGCTAGCTTTTCATTGGTTATGGACACCGACGTTCCTTGTTGAAGCAATAAGTACGCGAAAATGTAGTTCCCTTCTTTAAATTAAGAATATGTCCTCTTGGTATACTTGTTAATCTTCGTGAATGAAAATAATAATATTCAAAACATACTAAATATTCTAAAATATACCTAATCAATAATTACAACTTAAAATAGTTTATTAAATGTGGGTGGTGCATTTAAGTCGTGCTTCAGTCGATTCTCATGAAACAAAATGGTTGAACGTTTCGAGTATTCTGTTGATGTATGCCATCTCCCTGTCAAAAGTGACAGTAATTGTGGCGCGAATGGCGGAAGGATATTGCTTGTACAATGTACGTCGGTGTCCATAGGCAATAAAAAGCGAGCAGGTCATATGGTTTTGTATTAACGAGGATCATTTTAAGAGCGGACGGGATATAAAGGAAGAACTAACTAAAGCTTCTAGAAGTACCAATGAAATAAAAAATACGTGAGCGAAATAACTTACATTAATTCCGTGAATTATTTATAAAATATATTGTTTTATAGACTTGTACTTGAACTTAAAAATGAAGCCAGAGAATTAAAAACGTGGATTTGTAGTTAATTAACTCCGCCATTAGACCGTTCAATAATACCTTAACGGTCATTTCCGTAACTTATTTAGGATCCTCTTTTAAATTATGTAAATGTGAATTTAATCCTCGTTTGGTTTGGAAACAAAAGTTTAGGGTTAGTGCAATTTGCTGTAAAAATATACGAGATAGGGTGAGTGTTAATGTCTCGATGCATTGTTCTCATTTAAAGCACAATTTAATGGTAAAATCCATGGTGATTGCTCGCTTTAATGATTTCAACTGCAACCACAACCCAAACCTTACAATATGCATGGAAAGTATACTTATGTGGATGGAAATTATACAGAGTATAACTAAATTCATGTTACGGACTTTGAGGACGTGTATTGGGGACCACGTCGGTTACGTTTAGCACAGATACTCATGTCCGGAAACGTACTGTTTTCTCGCTACATGCAAAATACCACACGTTGATCCTTCTGACGACTGCTGCGTGTCGTCTGGGCCCACAAAAAGGACTCGATGTAACGATCATCTACGTCAAACACAAATACGGTATCTCAGTACAATGTTCTGGTACACACGATCACCAATTCGTGGTCCTGTAACATCCGCCGCAGCCATAACCATCGCCAGTAGAGTTTCCTGGGATGCTACAGGGGTCTCGTAAATCAGAGGTTTCATGTGACCACACAAGTATAATATGTCCAGCCTATAAGGAACACACTTGAAGAAAACAAATGGACGGGGAAATTCCCGAAGCACATGCGCTGCAATTATTGCGATTGGTTCATGGCCAAAGAACAGTTCAGCGGATGCGAAAAAATAGATCATCCATCCATCCATCCATAGTAATTCTGGCCGAAGGCAGGTCCTTCACTGCAATTTCATGCTATGCTTGCAGCTTTACTAGTGAATTGTAGGTGTGATAGATTCCAATTGCCTTCCACACCGGTGAAGGATAATGATGATGATGATGATGATGATGATGATGATGATAATGATAAGGATGATGATGATGGCCATATGATGTCGGGGACCGTTTGGGCCTTAAAGTTTTCCTGACATTTGTCTTACAGGTGAGGAAAAACCTCGATAAAAACCTCACCCAGAAAAACTGCACCGACCGGGGATCGAACCCGGGCCCGCTGCGTGACAAGACAGCACGCAACTTCGAGACCACAGCGGTGGACAAATAGATAATGTATTCGATTAATATAATTATGTCTTTGAAGCTATGTATGTTAACTATAGTTGACCAGAATACAGTGTACACCTACATCTTTCTTTGAAGGTCGGAGAGTACCTAAGAATTCGCATCTATTTGAACCTGATCGATTCTTGAAGAGGAAGTTGCGAATGGCAGTTACAAATATGGCGACTGTCGTATACTTCATGGTGACTATGATTTGTAACTTAAAAACATATTTTAATGAAAATAACCTCAGTATTCCTTCGGAATCGCTAAAAGACACATTTTGATAAAGGTATTATTAATAAATAGGCCCTAAGGAGAAATAAAATAACACCTTACAAATGGATTACTTGCAACTTCATGACGTACCAGACCTAGAAGACTCTTCCCATACTTGCCGATTGCTTTCCTCACATAGAAGTAGGTGCGAATATATAAATGTTTAAAAATTGAAAGAGATTAGACAGTGTTTAATTTAAATTTAAATAATAAAATGTACTCACTTTTTTAAAATCACTAATAATAAATACGCGAGAGTAAGTCAATTCACATTGGTGCTGCACAATTTTCTTTTTACAACAATGCACTTTCAGTATGATTGCAAACAAATGAATGAGTAATACACACAAATTCCTTAGAGACAATTTATTTTATTTTATTTTATTTTATTCAATTTAATTTATTTGAAACACATGCTATACATACATTTTATTTTTCTGCACTCCCTCTCTATATGAACTTTTTATGCCAAATATCACACTCCTCCGTGCGCACAATTTGCTTAAAAAGGGGTGCAAAGTTTTTCCTTCGCGTATTAATATATAGATTTATAATTTATACGATTAGATAATTTGCAAAAAATATGAACATTTACAATGTAATAAAAAATGGTAACAGATCTGAGAGCAATGAATATTTTAATGTAGGTTTAATTTTAATTTATAGTCCTACTATGAAAATATTATTGATTATAAGAGATTAATTCCATCTTGGAATTATTAAAATGTTGGATGAAATGAAACAACTTCTCCCGACCGTGATTGAACTCGGACCCGCTACGTCTGAAGTAAAATTGAGGTGGTCTTCAAAACCGTTTAATTGAATAGTTACTTACTTACTTATTCACTGGCACTATCGAACCCGTAGGTTCATGGCCACGCGGACATAAGCTCTCCATACATCCCTATCCTGAGCTAATGCTTTCCAATCATTCCCTGTATAATCTACTTCCCTCAAATCATACTTAATGTTGTTCTCCCACCTCATTCTTGGTCTACCAACTGGGCGTTTTCCTTCTGGCTTTCCTACAAGAAGTTTCCATGCACGTCTTTCATTCCCCATACGCGCAACATGTCCTGCCCATCGCAGTCTACGGGACTTAATGTTCTTATTATATCTGGCTTCCTATAAAGACCATGTAGTTCATTGTTATGTAGTCTTCTCCATTCACCTGTCTGTTCATCTCTCTTTGGTCCAAAAAATTTCCTAAGAACTTTATTCTCAAATACTCGTAATCTCCTTTCCTCCCTTAAAGTAAGAGCCCATGTTTCGCACCCATATAATATAACTGGTAGAATAATAGTTTTATATATTTTCAGCTTAACGTTTTTTGAAAGGAGTTGGGACATCAAAAGTCTCTGCAATGCATAATAGCATGCATTTCCAGAATTGAGCCTATGTTTAATTTCTTTGTGCATCTCATTCCTATTTGTGATTATTGTTCCTAGGTATTTGAATTCAGCCAATTCCTCAAAATTTCCCTCATTTGTCATTAGCTGTCCATTTCCATTATATAATGTATTTCTACGTGTGACCATATATTTAGTTTTACTGATATTTACTTCCAGTCCTAATTTCTTAGTGTTACTCAATAGTGTGTGCGTGTTGGCCTTTAGTATCTCCTCGCTATCGGCCAGTTTTAATTGAATAGTTGCCCCGAAAAAATATCTAACCCACAAACTACAAATTGTTGAAAAAAACTGTTACCTTTAATATATCTTATACATTTTAATCTCTCGTTCTATTAGAAACAGCCATTTTGAATGCAAAATAACATGCTATTAACTAAATATTAACAATTTAATACAAAATTGGCTGCAAAAGTGATGTACCGGTATCTCTATAGAGTGGAAAAATTATCAAACACATATTTAACTAAAAATGCTATAATAAGAAATATAAAATACATATTGAACACTGATTCGGTTAGAAAAATTCCTAAGTTAATCAGTTTTCAGTATTCATTTTCCATTTAATGTTATTTCGTTACATTCTTTGTGTCTTTCTTATTTTCACTCAATTTCTCTAGGATTCTGATTAGAATTCACGGAACTGGTGGAATGAATTTGCACATATGCAATAATTGTTTTTCTGCACTGCTATTAATGACTTTACTAACTGCTTCCGCCATTTTGATATAGATCACTATTCGCTTGAAAGCTAAGTTTTAAAAATAAATAAAATAGGTCTGGACGAGAGTATGAGTAATTTTACATGCACCATGCCGTGATACTCTCCGGATAGGTAACTAATCCACTGAAAACTGAAATTTCGAATTTTTGTGGGTTAGATCTCTCTTTGGGGCAACTATTCTATTACTAAAATATAACTTATAAATAACTCACTGGCACTATCGAACCCAAGGTTCATGGCCGCGTGGATATAAGCTCTCCATATATATCCCTATCCCGAGCTAATGTTTTCCAATCATTCCCTGTATAATCTGCTTCTCTCACATCATAGTTAATTTTATTCTTCTACCTCATTCTTGGTCTACCAACTGGGCGTTTTCCCTCTGGTTTTCCTACAAGAAGCTTCCATGCACGTCTTTCATTCCCCATTAGTGCCACATGCCCTGCCCATCGCAATCTACGAGACCTAACTGTTATTATAATATCTGGCTTCCTATAAACACCATGTAGTTCAATGTTATGTAAGTCTTCTCCATTCACCTGTCTGTTCATCTCTCTTTGGTCCAAAAATGTTCCTAAGAACTTTATTCTCATATACTCGTAATCTCCTTTTCTCCCTTAAAGGAAGAGTGCATGTTTCGCATCCATACAATATAACTGGTAGAATAATAGTTTTATATATTTTCAGTTTAACGTTTTTTGAGAGGAGTCGGAACATCAAAATGCATAATAGCACGCATTTCCAGAATTGAGCCTATGTTCTATTTCTTTGTTCATCTCATTCCTAGTTGTGATTATTGTTCCTAGGTATTTGAATTCAGCCACTTCTTAAAAATTTCCCTCATTTGTCCATTTCCATTATATAATGTATTTCTATGTGTGACCATATATTTAGTTTTATTGATATTTACTTCCAATACCAATTTCTTGAAGTTATCCTATAAACTATAAATGCCCAAAATTGAGATTTATCTCAATATAGGTCCATACATTTTTCATGTTTGTATTAAAGTTTAAACTGCAAATAGGCGGTGAGTAAAGTGAAGCGATGTGAATCTATGCGTGAACAATATCACAGGGAAACATAGCCTATAGTTTGCTTGCGGTTCAGTATCGTAACGGAAGTTTGTTAATGTCCAAATTACATGGCTTCATGGATTGGCTAATACAGAGAATACTCTGACATTCAAATTTACAGCGATCTGTTGAATGACCTGTGTTTGTTGTACATGTTTATACTGCAAACATTCTATATGTTTCCCATTTACTATTAAATGGACGTCTAACATGTTCTGTTGTTTTTTATCACTTTCATCAACAATTCATCAAGAGTTTTCTACGATGTCATTAAGCTTAAAAATGACCACAAAATCGGAATTCATCAGTATCTTTTTTTTTAATATCACGATAGTTCTGGAATTTATAGGACCTTAATCAACTAGCCGATTGCAGATTTCACATCAACAAGTGTCAATCCCAGAAATAGACAATCAACCGGTTAGTATAACTAAATTAACAACTCACTATCACTATCCTCAAAATTCCTTGTTTCAGGTTTTCAGCCATCCTACTCTGAAATTCCCTACCCTCTGATAAAGTTAAAAAATAGCCCACTAAATATTTCCTTAGGCTATTTAACTAATGCCACAAATGCTAGTCAGTGACCAATCACGTTTCAATGAATGTTGTTTTACAACCAATGACAGTCGTGTTTCACCTCGCTCTTTATCGATTTCTTTTTATCAGCTCCTGCTTTTGTGATAAAGAAAGCTCCTCCTTTTTAATGTTCTGAACAGGACAGAACATTATTTTTCTCCAACAAATACATTGAATATAGCAAATAATGAACAGATTCCTTGATTTTACTGAGTTGTTTACTAAACAAATAAATGAATAACCCGTAATGTTGATTATGATATATAGTTTGATGTGTTTAATTATTTCTCCACTTGGGTGCACTCTTACAATATTGCGATCTTATTTTGCAATAAATAATATGATCTAGTTGCAGTGAATGAACATAACCTCACATTTCTGATTTGTTTTCAAACATCGCCGTTTACATTAAATACATACATATTTTAAAATAACTATAGTTAAACAATGATTTGTGAGTAAACAGCTTAATTTTATTCGTTAAATAGTCCTAACAAATGCCACTCTTGATTTTCAAATTCTCTAGATAAATTTGGATATCACTCGTGGCATTACTTATGACAATATAACATAGATTACAACCATGTTCTAGGCATATTTTTATTACGCTTTTATATTTTGCTCTATCTTTACCAAGCCAATCAAATTATAGGTTTTTTCAGGATTGTTTCTGTTATTTACACAGATATCCTCAACCAAAATACTACTATTTTTTTCTTCCACACTTCCCGGTCTTGCGTGCCTGCTTCTGTCATATTTATTTTCTTCGTGTTGCCTTGAATTCCCCTTATCCACGTTGGCTTTTGTCTACCACGTTTCCCTTTTCCAGGAGGTATCCATTTCAATACTTCTTTGTTTTCTTCTGTGTCCCTTCTTCTCATTATATATCCATATCATCTTAGTTGGATTTCTTCAATCTCTTGTACAATATCCTTTTCTACATTCATTATTTCTCTTATTGTATTATAGATTATTATTATTATTATTATTATTATTATTATTATTATTATTATTATTATTATTATTATTATTATTATTATTATTATTATTATTATTATTGTCTTAATACGTTGTATTTTTCCTTGTCGTCTGCATACCTATTATGTATTATTAGTCGAGTTGCAGATAAATAACAAATGTTGATATATGTATAATTTAACCCTAATGAAGTGAAAGAGAAGACCTTACGGTCTTAACTCCATCGAGATAGTCTTTTGGATGAACCGGAACAATTTTCAAATAAGTTCTTTCGGTAAATATTTATTTCTCAGACATTTTAATCACAATTTTATAGCATAGTCCTCTTTATAAACAATCATAGAATAAGTATTTATTTCCATATATTGCCACCACTTACAATATTTTTTTGCCCCGCAGCTACAAAGTCCTCTTTATAAACAATCATAGAATAAGTATTTATTTCCATATATTGCCACCACTTACAATATTTTTTTGCCCCGCAGCTACAACACATTTCTCATGATACCATTCACGCCCTTCGCCCTGATACTAGATGTAGTCTGGTGAAATTGGATAACTATATTTTGCTGAACAAAACCTATATATAGGTAACATAAATAAACCATTAAACGTTCGCATATTGGCTCCATGTTTTATTCTATATGTTAATGCAGGTCTTATAAGAACATTGCATATTCTTAATTTTGTATTTTTAGTACCAACTGGCTCCTATTAAGGGTAATAGAGCAAAATGTATTTGTTGCACCAATCCTAGTTTACATGTCATATTAATTTCATCTCGTCAAACGTGTATCTAATATACATTTATCCCTATTTAAAACATATATACCCATCTATTTTAGTAATCTCTAAAATTGATAAAGTATTTGAGTATTCTATGTGAATATTCGAACGGAGAGCAAGTGACTGCTAGAGTCATGTTGGGTAATGTGATAACATAGGTTCCCGCTAGAGGCAATTGCTAACGTGTTTACTCACATATAAGGGGATTCCATCCCAGGCGTCCACCTACATTAGTGGGAAAATTAGGGCGAGAAAATGAGTACGTTAGAGCTTGGACAAGTAAGGGAGAGAAAATGTGGGAGATTGTAAATCAGATTAGTTTAGCTTTCACTTGCTAGTTAGCGGGTTTTTGTGATAAGTAGACTACATGTCTCAGAATTGACTAATTACATATTTTACATTGCAAATATGCTGATTTCATTCGTGGGGTTTTAGCATTGTACATTTTTTAAACGAACGGAGAGACAATTAAAGTGGTATGGTCATGTCAAAGAATGACAGAAGACAGATTTCCAAGAAGAATACTAGAATGGGTGTCAATCGGTAGAAGAAGAAGAAGACGGCTAAAGGTAACATGAATTAATGATGTTTTGAACAGCATGAGGGTAAAAGGATTGGACGATGGAGATTGGAATGAGAGAGAGAGAGAGAGAGAGAGATGTGGAGGTGAATTACAGTAAATTAATTGGACGCAGAAAGATGTGAAATATTATGAAACCTGTTAAGTAAATAAATATCGTCGGTGTTATTGCAAAACCTCGTAACTCCACCAGCAGCTATATTTGAAATGTTGTGTCTTGAGAATTCAAATACTCGATTCTTAACTGTGTACGAAATCTGTATTGCACATTGCTCATAAAGATCTCGCACACAGTTGAGGATCAATTATTTGAATTTTGAATTCACAAGACTCGAAATTTCAAATTTAGCTACTGGTGGAGTTTAGAGGTTTTGAAGTAACAGCGACGATGTGCTGATTTTAGGTTATTTTAAGCTCAACTTGTCACTTCATTTTAAGGCATTTTACTCTTTTTTTTTTTTTGGAAAATCAACATATACATTTCTCACGGGCAATTATTCACACACTCACCCCTGGGGTCCCGAAATCGAGTCTCAGTTACTCAATGTAGCTTTCGTTGTGGACGAAACGGAGCTTGGGCAGGATTTTCTCGGGGTTTCTCCCGTTTTCCCCTGCCACAAATTTCATTCCACCATTTCTCCATACTCATGTCAACCATTTCGTTTCATTTCATTCATCCGCCTCTGTGACAGAGCGTCAGGAGTGGTCGGCCAGCACCTTTGTCGTTCACAGACCTCTATAAATATAGGGGCTTTGTCTCATCTCATCCCTCTGTCCGAACCTGAGTTAGACACGAGTTGATGATATTATTATTTATAGAGGAATATTTCGGTAATTTGGATCCCTGTTTTTGAATTTGTTTTTCTTCTTTTAATTAAGGTATTTGAATTTTGTTTAATTACAGTGATTATCATTAGTGTTGTAACTATCGAATAGCATTGTTATATTATTCAAATATGGAAACATCTTCATGATTTATAAACTTTTTTTATATTACAAAGAAGGTCCACTTTAACCTCCGTTCGAATAAAGTGGGCCCCAGTGTTCACCTTAGCTTTTAGTCTGTTTTTAAGTTTATGTGCTCTATTAATTTATATAGACAGGCACAGATTAATCTGGAAAGATTTATGACTGATCATAATTAAAAGCGGAAATTGATTTAACATTTTGAAAAATTATTGTTGATTATAACATTAACACGACATTCAACTGCAGAAAGCGACTGTCTTTGGGTTTAGTAAAATTACAAGGATATTAAATGAAATTAATTAAATTAATGGTTTTTACAGATAGCAACCTCAGTGATAAAATAAGCGTATTCGTGTAAAGTGGACCCAGGTCCTCGTGGAGGTTTGAAGAAGAAAATTGCTGTCCCAAGTTGTGGTGATTTTGAAGCAGTAATTCTCTTCATGCCCGATGTTGTTGTAACATTTTGAAGAAGGATTGCTGTCCCAAAATGAATTACTGGTTCAGGTTGGGTTTTATTTTCGGTAGAGCCGGATTCTCTTCTTAGGGTCGGTAGTTGGTACACTGGATAGGAAAACACTTTAAAATCACTGAAAACTGTTTCTTGTAGAAAGAATTTACGAATGTATTCAATTCTTAATTTCCCAGCAGATTAAATAAATGTAGGTGGTATTATTCTTCACCGCCAATTAAAATTAAATTATTTTCTTTTCTTGAATCAATTATTCTTCTTGTATTAAATCTCACATTTTATCACAGGAGAGCTCTTCTTGCTTCTATCTTTGTTGGAAGTTGTATGCAGAATGGCTAGTGTGATTCTTTTATAATTTTAAAGAACATTATTACATCACGTGATGTTAAGTTTAAATTCTATTGGTTAATAGTCCATTAAATATAAGGTTTAAATTTGATTTGTTAAATCAAAAAGTTAATTGTTTTAACATCCAATCAGAGTTTAGTTTACTTTCATTTAAAAATATGAAGTTTAGCAGGTGTTCTTATTACAGTTATAACAGAAAGCTTTATAATTCTGACAACAATGACTTAAAACAATTTTAAAAGCATTATTTAGAAATACTTATGTATTACAATTTATTTAATTGTTACCGAGACATTTTTATTCAACAATGAATTATTTAGATGTTTTTCTTTATTTAAGTTATACTTACATATTAAGAGAATTTTAAAGTATAAAATTATTAACTTAAACTTTCATATTTATTATGATATTAAAATCCTGCTTCAGGGTCCACATTAACCGAAATCCTTTCTTATGTTTAATTATTTTACACAGCCACAATGCCACATAATATCAAACCAAACCCGTCAGTATATTAAAAACAGCTTCTGCATAATATAATACATTTAGGAGTTTTTTCAACATTTGTAATATCCAATAGCAGAAATTAAGAATTGATTCTTAGCTTGAAAAACTTTTAGAGTGTTCATTTTCAAAAATATCAGAAATAAATCCTTCTTCGCACAAAAAATAAAAAAAAACTGGCCTTGAACCCTTCAAAGTTGATAAGGGAAAGAAGTTAAAATATTTTCTGTTAGAGGGCAGCACAAATTAAAGAAGATATTAACAGGGTGCACTCAAACAGAAGGGTCCACATTACCCGAACTTCCCTATCATTATTCACAAACTACAATAATAAATATTTGTTCTTCCCTTTTTTATTTGAATTTATGTAGGGGTGACATGACGGCATAGGATCCCCAAGGATTTCTTGCTAAACATTAATTATAATAATATTTTCATCATTGAGTTGAGTTTTCGCTTAATTAACTTTAGAGAAAGGCAAGCACAAAGCTGAGGTGACGGCTGGTGAACAAGCAATCACGCCACAAGTCAGACAGTACACTACTTCCATCGGTACACTGGATGTGGTACACCACTCCATTACCGTTTCCCTCCATCTTTGCATCCGATGAATCTCTTACGCTTTATTGCTGCGGTTTAATCCACGTGCCACATGTGAGACAGGTTTCAGAACTCAAACTGGCACCGAGTTTGTGATTATGCACCATATAATCTTACGCAAGTGTTTCACAAGTAACGACCTTCCTCCAGCGCTCTACGTCTGTTGTTTACAGTAAGACCAAAATTACGGTAAATATCTGGATATAGTTATGATCTTCCTAAAAGTTCTGCGCTTATTTCTCATATCATACACAACTTTTAGTAGTAGTAGGACTTTATTAGACAAAAAGTAAGATATTTACAATATTATTTACAAATATGGGTCGCACGGGCAGTAAGCCGTACGTGCTGTTGACAGTCCGTTACAATAAAGTAATAATTGGTACTAGTGTAAAGAAAAATAAACAACAACAGCAATAACATTACAATTACATAAAGAAAACACAATAATATTACAATTAAATAATAACACAATAGCAATAACATTACAATTACATAAAGAAAACACAATAATAATATTACAATTAAATAATAACACAATAGCATTATACACTAAAAACATTAACCTTACAATTACATAAAGAAAACACAATAATATTACAATTAGATAATAACACAATAGCATTATACACTAAAAAAACATTAACATTACAATTACATAAAGAAAACACATTAATATTACAATTAAATAATAACACAACAGCATTATACTCTAATTAATTTATATATAATTGTTAATAATTAATGGTATTGCATTTTGATAACATATATTTATTCATGAATGAGTGTTGTCCTTATTAATATTAAGCAGAAGCATAGGATATACACAAAGTGTCTCCAAAGGATCCTCTTCTGTATTAACTCACTGCTCTTATTATTTAGTGAACATATTTAAGTAGTCATGAAAGTTAAAAGAGGAATTTAACCTACTATCAAACCCAAAGGTTCATGATCGAGACAAGATAAGCTCTCCATATATCCCAATCCTAAGATGTTTTCTAATAATTCCCTCTATATTTTATCTTTCTCTTATTATGGTTAATATAATTGCCACACCTCATCTTGACCTATCTACTGGGCGCTTTCCATCTGGCTTTTCAACAAGAAGATTTTTTTATCATTTTATATTTAATTGGTTAAATCTAGAGTAAATCCAAATATATTGTAAATAATAACTGTTTTGTAGATATACTATGTAATAATTTTGTTTATTGTAATTTAGATATAACAGTATTTTTTGTATTTTTTTTCTAACTTGCTTCAGTGTTAGATAAGGCCTTAAGACCTTAACTCTGCCAGATAAAATGTAATTATTATTATTATTATTATTATTATTATTATTATCATTATTATTATTATCATTAGTAGTATTATTATTATTAGTCCACCGCTGTGGTCTCGAGGTAGCGTGCTGCCTTGTCACGCAGCGGGCCCGGGTTCGATCCCCGGTCGGGGCAGTTTTTCTGGGTGAGGTTTTTATCGGGGTTTTTCCTCACCTGTAAGACAAATGTCAGGAAAACTTTAAGGCCCAAACGGTCCCCGAAATCATATGGCCATCATCCTTACCATTATCATCCTTACCATTATCATTATCATCATCCTTCACCGGTGTGGAAAGAAACGGGAAGCTACTACACCTACACAACTCCCTAGTAAATCTGCAAGCATAGCATGAAAATGCTATGATTGCAGTGAAGGACCTGCCTTCGGGCAGAATTACTATGGATGGTATTATTATTATTATTATTATTATTATTATTATTATTATTATTATTATGCTTCTCTGTTCTCTTTGTGCTACATAACTTGTCTATCTTAGCTAATGAGACTTAACAGTTCTTATTTCATCCATGTCGGACAGATTATAATTGATAAGCTAGACAAAAAATAGATATCTTGGTCGAAAGATTATCATCTTTCACTGTAAAAAAAACCGTCAACAAACGCTGATTTGTATTCTTCTGAAATAAATTCTATCCTATGTTGTATTTTTAATTTTTTTTTCAAAATTATTCATATCCGTGGAATTTAATCCGGTAGGCCTACAGTTTTTCTCCAGGTTTGTTTCATAGGATTTATATATATAAATTGGTAAGAGGCACTCGAAAGAGCATTAAGTTATAAGTTTATGATTTGTCTTTTATGAGTTCGTTCAGTGATCCTGTCCATATTCTGCATTGTTTGTAATGGTATCGCTCACACTTTTGGTCGCATATCTTGCATTCACACGAATCACTCGGTTGGTGGAATTTTGCATTTTTGCACATTTTGTGATGATATCCGTGTGTTGCTAAACCTATGATTCTGTGCCTTTGTGGTTGGTTACTTCCGGTCCACTCTCTGTTTACCATGGCATCTGAGGCGTAGAAATCTTCGTCGATCTCTTTTTCTCTCTGTTTCTTTTTTTCGATGACTTTCTTATATGGCTCCGTTGCTGGCAGTAGTATCCTTTGCCTCAGGTCCTCTAGGAAGAAGGTTTCTCTGGCTAGCATATAGGATTTCTTTTCGTATTTGTCCCAAATATAAGGCCGGTGTTACAAGTGTTTCATTATACAGTAAAAAAAAGCTCCTCATTCGCGGTTCCCTTATTCGCGTTTTCATTATTCGCGGGTTAAAAATTTGCGACACAGTTCCTGCATTCGCGGCTGAAAAATTCTTTATTCGCGGATCCAGTCGGTATATTAGAAGGATTAGTATCCTTTATTAACGCATCGGCAACTTTTTACTGCAGGCACGTGTCAAGGCGGCTTTTACTATCATCTGGCATTCTTAGTAGATGTTCATACCAATTATGTCTTTGTCAATTTTATCCGTCAATTTAAAAATATTTAATTGATCTCTTATCTGTGAACTTCTTTTCTGATCTATAAGAGTGTAGCCGGCCGTTGGCCTTAAAAATCTCATGTCCGCTGCCTCTATGTTTCTCCTATGTGTACACGCCAAACTCTAATTTTCACTGCCATACATAATAGTAGGAACAGCCATGACATTATAAAATTTCAGTTGAGCATCTTGAGTTGTTTTATTCTTTAGAGTTCTTATTGTTCCTCACATTATTTGAAAGTTCTGTATTTTTATATTTATATATTATTTTTGGCAGTACAATTTATTAAAAGCCAGATAATTGTAAGATTTCACTTGTTCAATGACATTATTTATCACAATTTTGCATCTGAGATGTTTTTTTCCTCCAAATGTATAGTTATATAATTCACATAAAATATTCATTTTATACCAATTACAGTAAAACCTGTTTAATCCGGAACGTGAATAATGCGGAAATTTGTCCAATGTAAACAAATTTATTAGTCCTGGCGAAATAATAGTAATTTTACGTGTATTTATTTTGTATGAAACGGAATCTGTCCAACGTGGAAACGGAAAGGTATTTCTACACAATTCATGAAAAATGTATAAAGCAGAAAGACAGAAATAAATTAGTTTCCACTTCATTGAATCCCCGTTAGGCCAAAAAAGATAAGGGATGATCCATGCCCCGGGTGAAATAGAGATTCTACCTGTACCTGAAATTGTATTCCCGCGTCACTGCACACCCGTTATGTGAAATACAGATACCTGTCTTAAAAAATAAGCAATGTAAAATCTTAAATTAGTTTTAGTTCTGAGACCGATCTTTGACGGGTAGCGTTCTAAATTTACGGAATAAAGATGACTAAAACGTATGAATCATTAATAATATTGATGATGATAATAATAATAATAATAATAATAATAATAATAATAATAATAGCTTTATTTTACCTGGCAGAGTTAAGGCCTTAAGGCCTTGTCTGCCACTCAACCAGGTTTTAAAAAATACAAACAAATAGTCTTACATTTAAATTACATTATACATAAACGATTACATGTTATAAATACAATACAATTAATATTTATAATGTATAATGATTTACTCTAAATTTAACGAATTGAATATATAATATGTACAAGATATATAAAAAACGAGGGAAATTGTCATTAAACGAAAAGGTGAAAGTGATTGAAGATAATCTCCAAATTCCGGACCTATGCTCCAAAGTCAAGCTCTAGCTATTACTAAATCCCTAGGGAATAACGATTTCAAGGCATCTTTAGGTTGGTTGGACAGTTTTAATACTTACTTACTTACTTACTCACTGGCACTATCGAACCCGTAGGTTCATGGCCGCGCGGACATAAGCTCTCCATACATCCCTATCCTGAGCTAATGCTTTCCAATCATTCCCTGTATAATCTGCTTCCCTCAAATCATAGTTAATGTTGTTCTCCCACCTCATTCTTGGTCTACCAACTAGGCGTTTTCCTTCTGGCTTTCCTACAAGAAGTTTCCATGCAAGTCTTTCATTCCCCGTACGCGCAACATGTCCTGCCCATCGCAGTCTATGAGACTTAACTGTTCTTATTATATCTGGCTTCCTATAAAGACCATGTAGTTCATTGTTATGTAGTCTTCTCCATTCACCTGTCTGTTCATCTCTCTTTGGTCCAAAAATTTTCCTAAGAACTTTTTTTCTCAAATACTCGTAATCTCCTTTCCTCCCTTAAAGTAAGAGTCCATGTTTCGCACCCATATAATATTACTGGTAGAATAATAGTTTTATATATTTTCAGCTTAACGTTTTTTGAAAGGAGTTGGGACATCAAAAGTCTCTGCAATGCAGAGAATTGAGTCTATGTTTAATTTCTTTGTGCATCTCATTCCTATTTGTGATTATTGTTCCTAGGTATTTGAATTCAGCCACTTCCTCAAAATTTCCCTCATTTGTCATTAGCTTTCCATTTCCATTATATACTGAATTTCTACGTGTGACCATATATTTAGTTTTACTGATATTTACTTCCAGTCCTAATTTCTTAGTGTTACTCAATAGTGTGTGCGTGTTGGCCTTTAGTATCTCCTCGCTATCGGTCAGTAGTACTACGTCATCAGCTTAATAGACGACACAATGTAGTGTGAAATGAAATTTTCGGGGAATCTAAGGATGTGGACGAAAGTGTAGTTAGTGAGCGGAAATTGAAACTGCATACTTTAATTACAGGATACTCGCCTAAGAAACATTTTTAATGCTGACGAAACGGGACTGTTTTTTTCGGGCATTAGCGTTCATGTTGCTAATACATTCTATACTTCACTTATCAAAGGCAGCGGAACTAAAATTAATTCAAGGTATGTAAAACGATATATATGATATTCTATAATCCTAAAGGGTGCACCAAGGAAGAGAGAATCAAGAACACAGAAATAAGACAGGAACTTGAAATATTTGCAATAACTGATAAAATGGATACATATAGACAAAAATGGAAGCAACACATAGACATAATGAATGAAGATAGATATCCAAAACAAATAACAAAATACAAACCTAAAGGCACCCGAGATGTGGGCAGACCTAGAAAGAGATGGGCTGAAGTCGGAACGGGTCAACAGACCTAATCCATGAATGAAGATGATGATGATTCTATAATCCAAGATTATTAATAAGTTTTAGTTTTTTTTATAATGCGAAAATTTGTCTAATGTGGAACAAAAAATTGGTTCCATGCGATTCCGCTTTCAGCAAATTTTACTGTATTTTGAATTGACCTATTGATACAGAGAAAGTAAATATGTTTCAAAACGAAATCAAACTTTTGTTCAAACTGATGTTCAACACTTGGTCGTATAATTCCTGCAGCAGCACAGGGCTATAAAATAAAATTCATGATGCGGATAAAATGTACGATGTATAGAGTCCGTATCTTGTTACTTGATATTTACGAAATGAGTTTTTTTAGCTTTATCGCTGTTTTTTGAAAGTACTCTTGTGATCACATCTAGCTTCTAGGTCGACATTTGTGGTCTCCTTTTATCTATGATCCCTATATCCCTTATAGTCTAAAGAATTACCTTGCGAGAGCTGTGAAACTCACATGGGAAATGTAAGAAAAGCTCATATTCCAAGCTCCTCAAAAATAAATATATTAACCTGCAAAAAAATTGAGTTTTAGCACATTTTAGTCTCCTTATAGTTATATAGTCCACCGCTGTGGTCTCGAGGTAGCGTGCTGCCTTGTCACGCAGCGGACCCGTGTTCGATTCCCGATCGCTCCTGGATGAGGTTTTTTTCGGGGCTTTTCCTCACTTGTAAGACAAATGTCGGGAAGCTTTAGGGCCCAACGGTCCCCGAAAATCATCCGGCCATCATCATCATCATCATCCTTCACGGTGTGAAAAGCAACGGAAAGCTACCACACTTTTTATTTCCCTAGTAAAGGCCTCGGACCGGGTGAGTATTGGCGCGATTTCCGTCAGAGTTACACGTACACTAACAAGCTTTTAATTCATAAATAATAGGGTATCTAATCCTAGTCTATTAATTAGATTTCATAGCCTCACCAAAAATATTTTAAGATAAATTTAAATTTCACCTAAAAACCTTCATAAAGTAATTGGAACTAACCCTTAAATTGGCAAAACTGACTGACTGACTGAATAAGGCGAAGTCTAGATTCGCCCAGTGAGCTGCGTATGTTAGAACCGACTAGGGCTCTTTGGCAGTTAAGTAGATAGTGGCTGTCGTTACGGGGTTTTAGTTCACTTAATCTGAGCCTACTTGGCGGCGCCAGTATTTGCGTGCCGATGGTGATGAAAATTGGACAGAGATTTGGGATGTGATGACCTGAAGTAGGACATCAGAATCCACACTGCCTTCAAGCCGAGAGTCGGAAATCCAGAAGTGTGGAATGAGCCACGTCATTCCAGGTGAGAGCACATCGCCAAATCTCTGGCTGGATATAATGAGGGTTAAATTGGGTAAATATGTTTTTTTTTTTTATGTACAGCACACCGCTGAGGCAAGGCGTCCCATACTGCGTACTATAGTATTCCATGCAAATATGCAAATGTATACATCTTGCTTACATTTTAGCCATTATCACTGATACACATATTCACCTATCGTGACAGGAACAACAAGCGCTCCATTGGAGACTTAAACCGCCGCCGCTGTGTTTTTGGAAATTGTGTCATTTCTCAAACATTTATCCACCTCCCGTGCTCGCCAGGGAAACATCCGGTTTCCCGGAAGCGTCCCCGACAACCAAGAAGGAAATTTCATTCGATCATGAACACCAACTTCCGGCCAATATTAGGGATTTCCAACCCTCTTTAGCCCTTGTGATATATCTCATTTCGTAGTTGATACTTGAAGATCTATCCTCTGCCGACGATAACCAGGCGTAGTCTAGTGGCAAAGGTCCAGTGGTCGGGCGTTAACAAGCCTCGCAGACGCTGACTGCCGACAATGATTCTACTGATGTTCTAGTTGATTCACTGAGCCGCCAACAGGAAGACCGCCACCACCACAGAAGTCGCCAACCCTCAAAAAGGCAAGAGCGGGAAGCCAAGTCGACATTCCAATCAGAAACGGCTCTTTTCGGATTTAGCTGATCTATTTTGAAAAATTTAGAATTTTGAAAAAAAAATTGAGGACATTTGTAATTTTCTGGTGGGCTCTAGGGGACCACTCCGACATTTGTCTTAACACCAAGGGAAACCACCGAAAACCTTGGTACAGTGGCTTGAATTTTATAATAAATTAAAGCCAATTTGATCAGCGTAGTCTTCAATTAAGACTTTATTTAGGGTGTATCAGGACACTTCCTATTTTCTTACACATTTATCATACACTCTACAGTAAAAGTGCGTGTTTTGTTATCTAGTTCGATAGATATAAATACCGAATCTGGATCACTTTCTAGCCTTTTTAACTTATTTTTTTTCTTATTTTGAAAATTTCTCGTGCCAGTTTTATTTTAATTTGAGGAGAACCGCAAGTGGAAACGAGATCTTGTTTGGTAACTGCTATAATTATATATGTATTGTATAAATCGAACACACATTTAAGTGATTTTCCTTTTTCGTTTCCGTTTTCTTTCTGTTTATATCATGGTATGTTTAAAATCCTATTTATCCTCCCCTTTATTTCCTCTTACACCCTCAATGTAGTTATATTTAAACAAAGTAAAATATTAAAATAAATCCTTTGACAGGTGCTTCCTCAATCATATAATGTTTAAAATTGGTAATCAATTTTAAACCTGTAGGCCTTGTTCAAAAAACGACTTCCCCTCTTTTCCGTGTTGGGGGGGGCTTACAGTTTTAAAAAAATAATTTTTTAACCTAAGTTGAAGAACCGATGCCAAACCTGCCAAGGTATTATAATTTATTTAATAATTTTAACTTTCTGGACTAATTCACCTCAAAAGAATGTTGATATTAGAACCGCTTATAAATCGTGGTGTGAGACCAGGCTTTTCCCCCTATCCCCAACACTTTTTTTTTTGCCATTTAATATAAATGAAGTTAGTAATATGTTGCTGGAACAAGAAATATAAATTTGGAATAAAAATATCAGAAAATAGAAAATTTAAACACCCTCTATTGTTTGCAGATGACCAAAAATAATAATAGCAAATTCCCGAAGATACTGTACAGAAAAGGTTTTTATGAACTTAACATAAAATTACAGAAGAATATGGATTTTGAAGATATCTACAGAAAAAAACAAAAATTATGGCATTTCAAGGTGTAGATCCTGTCAGAAGTAAAATTGTACTGGACAATAAAATTTTGGAGCAGGTGAATAATTTTACATATCTAGGATGCAATATCTCATATGAAGAAGAAAAGGATGTAAATGCAAAAATATCTAAATTTTTAAGAATTTTAGGGTTAAGAAATTCTCTCTTCAAGCCACAGTTAGTCCAAAAGCATTCAACACTAAAAAGTGTATAAAACACTGGCTCTTCCAACTCTTTTGTATGGTAGCGAAGTATGGACGTTGAAACAGAAGGATATACAGAGACTTAGACCTGCTGAAATGAGATACCTTCGGAGGACTGCAGGACACACACTACTAGATCACAAAAAAAAAATGAAGACATCTTAGAAGAATTACACATGGAATCTTTAGAAAACAAAATTTCTGATTATAAGTCAAGATGGATGCAACATGTTCATCGAATGGAAGAACACAGGATACCCAAACAAATGTTAAGATATCAACCTGCAGGAAGAAGAAGACCAGGACGTCCACTCAAAAGACTTTTGGATGGTGTTTCTCTTGAGGCCGAAACAGGTCAACAAATGGCCTAAATTCGTGAATGTACTATGATGATGATGATCACTCATCACAGAAAATTATAAGCGATGTAGGATGACATTTAGTTCCTTTTTTTTATCTCTTTAGGTTTATCTTGTATAGATTTTACCTGGATATGAGAGCAGATATTTTATTCTCTTTGATGTGCCATTACAGAATAAACCGCATTTACATCCCTTCCAATCTTGCAGTTTCTATTAAATCAACAGATTTTTATCGACACATTTCTCTGACGCTATACAACACAAAGAGATCACCATTGCATATTTAATCTTGCATGAAATGTATTTAATCAAAGAGGAATTAACCAATTAAATAAACTCTTATATTTAACTCACAGATGAATGAAGCTTTTAAAAAGACCTGATGGATATAGATCGACATTATAAGCTTGCTAGAAATAAAATTATTCTAATTTACATTCGTTGTAATTAAGTTTTTGCCAGTATAATAAATAAATAACTAGTTATCGAACCGGAAATTTATAGACGCGCGGACATAAGCTCTCCATACATCCCTATTCAAAAATAATGTTTTTCCAATCATTCCCTGTTTAACTTTTCTACCTCAAATCATTGTTAATATTATTCTCCCACCTCATTCCTGACTTCCTTACACGGCATTTTCCCTCTGTTTTTTTTTTGCAAGAAGGTTCCATGGCCGTGTTCTTTTTCCCATTCGTGCTACATTTCCTGTAGATCGCACTCTACGACCTTAACTGTTCTTAGTACATTTGGTTTTTCTTAGAGATTATGTAGCTCTCAACATGGGCTCTTACTTTAAGGGAGGAAAGGAGATTACGAGTATTTAACAATAAAGTTCTTAGGAAAATTTTTGGACCAAAGAGAGATGAACAGACAGCTGAATGGAGAAGACTGCATAACAGTGAATTACATGATCTTTATAGGAAGCCAGATATAATAAGAAAAGTTAAGTCTCGTAGACTGCGATGGACAGGACATGTGGCACGAATGGGGAATGAAAGACGTGCATGGAAGCTTCTTGGAGGAAAATCAGAGGGAAAACGCCCAGTTGGTAGACCAAGAATGAGGTGGGAGAATAACATTAACTATGATTTGAGGGAAGTAGATTATACAGGGGATTATTGGAAAACATTGGCTCAGGATAGGGATATATGGAGAGATTATGTCCGCGCGGCCACGAACCTATGGGTTCGATAGTCCCATAGAGTTAGTTAGTTAGGTAGTTAGTTAGGTAGTTAGATACCCTTCTCCATTCGCCTGTCTGTTCGTCTCTCTTTGATCCAAAAAAAATCCTAAAAATGTATTCTCAAATACTCGAAATATTTTCACCTCTATTAAAGTAGTAGTAGTAATAGTAGTAGTAGGACTTTATTAGACAAAAAGTAAGATATTTACAATATAATTTACAAATATGGGTCGCACGGGCAGTAAGCCGTACGTGCTGTTGACAGTCCGTTACAATAAAGTAATAATTGGTAATAGTATAAAGAAAAGCAAAAAAAAAACAATAACATTACAATTACATAATAATACAATATCATTATACACTAATTAAGTTATGTATAACCATTAAAGTAATAGTTCACGTTTCGCATCCATATAATATAACTGAAAAATAACAGTTTTTTTTATATTTTTATTTTAACGTTTTTGACAAAGGTTGGTATATCAAGAGCCCCTCAAATGGATAATATCCCGCATTTCCAGAAACGTGTCTATGTTCAATTCTCATTTATATTCTAAAATCAGTTATAGTTTATCTTCTACATAGTGAAACAATTAAACGATATAAAATAAAGTCATCGTTTTTTTTAAATTGCAAGTCAATAATATATATATATATATATATATATATATATATATATTATATATATATATATATATGATATGAAAAGAAAAATGAATGCTTGAGTCGGGATTTGAACTCGAGTCTCTAAAGTATGTACCTTTAGCGCTCTAACCAACTGAGCTACCCAAGAATTCCAATACAAGCATACAATTTTCTTATACATGTAGTATTCTCATTCACACAAGAGGTAGCGGAAATTTATTCCAACTGCCATCTCGCGGCTAACATAACAGTTAAGCAATATCAATAAAACTAAGTATATGGTCACACGTAGAAATTCATTATATAATGGAAATGGACAGCTAATGACAAATGAGGAAAATTTTGAAGAAGTGGCTGAATTCAAATACCTAGGAACAATAATCACAAATAGGAATGAGATGCACAAAGAAATTAAACATAGGCTCAATTCTGGAAATTCGTGCTATTATGCCTTGCAGAGATTCTTGATTCCCCAACTCCTTTCAAAAAACGTTAAACTGAAAATATATAAAACTATTGTTCTACCAGTAATATTACATGGGTGCGAAACATGGACTCTTACTTTAAGGAAGGAAAAGAGATTACAAGTATTTGAGAATAAAGAACTTAGGAAAATTTTTGGACCAAAGAGAGATAAACAGACAGGTGAATGGAGAAGACTACATAACAATGAACTACTTGGTCTTTATAGGAAGCCAGATATAATATGAACAGTGGTTAAGTCTCGTAGACTGCGATGGGCAGGACATGTTGCACGTATGGGGAATGAAAGACTTGCATGGAAGCTTCTTGTAGGAAAGCCAGAGGGATGGCGCCCAGTTGGTAGACCAAGAATAAGGTGGGAGAATAATATTAACTATGATTTTAGGGAAGTAGATTATACAGGGAATGATTGGAAAGCATTAGCTCAGGATAGGGATGTATGGAGAGCTTATGTCCGCGTGGCCATGAACCTACGGGTTCGATAGTGCCAGTGAGTAAGTAAGTAAGTAAACAATTGACCTATATTTCCCGACATTAATAGAATATATCTTTCTTTAATTCTGTTTCCTTTCATGGAATATTTAAAATGTAATATCATTTCTGATATTCAAGTAAAGATAAAAAATAATATTTTCTGCTCAATCTGAAGTTACTGCATTAGCAATACATATTAAAAATTGTACAATGAATACATGAAAACCATATAGTTTATAGATTATAAATTCCTAAATCTGTTTTAATAATAATTTTAAATTTTTACAGTAACTAAATAACTCATTGGCACTATCGAACCCATAAGTTAATGACCTCTCCTGGTGTGGACATAAGCTCTCCATACATCTCTATCCTGAGCTAATGTTTTCCAATCATCCCCTGTATGATTTGTCTCCTTCCAATAATGGTTTATGTTATTCTCCCACCTCATTATTGGCCTACGTACTGGCGACTTTCCTTTGGTTTTCCTACAAATAATTTCCAAAACAATATATATATATATATATATATATATATGTCTTTAGACATTCCTGGTGTTCTCTCCTGGCATGGTGTACTTGTAACCCACTTCTAAGGTTGGGACACCTGGGAAGCGGAGTTAAGTTGCCCCGATGATATGATGGGTGATGATGATGATAGTGGTGCGCCAGGAGAGTCCCTAATCCTAAGCTTAATCTAAGATGAATATGAATGATAATGATTGCGATGGCCATATGATATCGGGGACCGTTTGGGCCTTAAAGTTTTCCTGACATTTGTCTTACAGGTGAGGAAAAACCCCGATAAAAACCTCACCCAGAACCCTGTCCCGACCGGGGATCGAAGCCGGGTCCGCTGCGTGACTTTAAAATGAAATTATGGGGCTTAGTATTGATGTCAAGGTTAATAAACTCGTTCGGTAAAAACTCGAGTCCTAAAATATGATTGTCAGTAAGAATTAAAACTATATTAAACAAAAAATTCTTAAAATTAATGGATATAGCTCTTGGGAAAATCTGCATTTAACTCAATTCATCCACCAAAAGCTCTTAATTGCCGATATTGTGAACTGAGATCCCAGAGGAAGAAATTCATTCATACAATGACTGCTCTGTTGGAAAATGCAATTTTTACCAATTAAAATCTAAAAGCATCATCCTCATTGTTGGCGTGAGGGGCCTTTAAGTTTAGCCCTAGCCTCCCTCATGAAAGCCACCCAATCATTTCTATCCAAAGCCCTCAGCCTTTTTTTTTCATGCTTTATATTAGCTTGACCTGTATCAGTCTATCTATGTAACGGAATCTTTCAACACGATTTTCATCCACTTAAAAAACATTGGATCGACTTGAAACTTTGTATACTTGAAAAGGACCAATGACAATACAATAATTTCATAATTGTTTTCTAAGATCCTGGCCAGGATCATCAGGACATCAAAAACAATAAAGACCGGTACAATAGGTTGCGGACTTACCGACTTTTTAGTCCATCGTTGTAAGAAATTGTCAAATACTCATAATCTCCTTTCCTCCCTTAAAGTAAGAGTCCATGTTTCGCAATTCGTATAATATAACTGGTAGAATAATAGTTTTATATTTTTTTCAGTTTAATGTTTTTTTTTTTTTTTTTGAAGGAGTTGGGACGTCAGGAGTCTCTGTAATGCATAATAGCACGCATTTCCAGAATTGAGCATATGTTTAATTTCTTTGTGCATCTAATTCCTATTTGTGATTATTGTTCCTAGGTATTTGAATTCAACCACTTCCTCAAAGTTTCCCTCATTTATCATTTGCTGTCTATTTTCATTTTAATGGAGAATAACTGTTTTATACATTTTCAGTTTAAATAACAAATCAAAACATAAACTTTAATTCATTCCTTAAACTGAATGGATTTTTATTCCATTAACTTAATTTAACCTCTAACCTCACACGGCACCCGGGTTTTTAGAGTGGCACGACACGTTTTAGAATGATTCTAAACTAAGGATCACACAAATCTTTTTTTGACCACACAAGGACCAGGAGGGCCTTCCCGAATGATTGATCACCTCGGTATAACCCTAGCAATGATTCCTGACGAATGAAATTTGTAATGGGAGCTTAGATGTGAGTCCTGTACTAACCAGATGTAGGTCTCAGCCAATAGGAAGTAGACCACACGTCATTGCTAACTCCCACAAATACAGTCACTGCTAAACATTTTTAAAATCTCACTACAAAAATTAAATAATATAGGTAATCTTTATCGTAGACTGCGATAGGCAGGACATGTGGCACGAATGGGGAATGAAAGACGTGCATGGAAGCTTCTTGTAGGAAAACCAGAGGGAAAACGCCCAGTTGGTAGACCAAGAATGAGGTGGGAGAATAACATTAACTATGATTTGAGGGAAGTAGATTATACGGGGAATGATTGTAAAACATTAGCTCAGGATAGGGATGTACAGAGAGCTTATGTCCGCGCGGCCATGAACCTACGGGTTCGATAGTGCCAGTGAGTTAGGACATCTTTATCCGTGGAGAAAGTATATTCACTATATATATATATATATATATATATATATACACACACACACTGTATTTGGTTTATATCACACTTTTAATGTTTTAAATAACCACTAAATGTCACTTTAATTTAAACAATTTATAGTGTTCCCCGCGCCGTAGCCATGTGATTAAGGCGAGATGCCTTGGCGCAGAGCTACGGGACCTGCGCTGGTTCGAGAATCCACGGGGGAAGAAATGTTCTCAAGGAATTTCTGCCAGTATGGGACCGATGCCCACCCAGCATCGTGAGGCATTTGGGTAGCTACAATAAGTAGCGGGTCCAGGTTGAGAGGACCAGTTATAATGGCTGAGGGACCCGACATTCACATTGCACTATAATTTTAAGACTTCAGACAGCAAGTGTACAAAATATTATAATTAAAGTCTATGGTTTAAAATATAAAATCAACACATCCGCGTCTCACTATTATTCTCTATGGACTATACATGTTTTGTAGAGGAACTGTTTTGTTTGTACACGTGGCAGACAGGGAATTCACAGCTCAGCAATATTGATAGGCTCTACCATTGGATTTACGGTCAAGGACATTCTTCAATATCCCTTGCGCGACCTATACAAGGGCCTCCTCGGAGAATGGATTTTTATAATAAAGAAAATACAATCATTTTAATTCTTCCATAGACGAACATGATAGGTGTCAAAAGAGCGTAGCAGATTTAATTACATTTCACATGGTTTTTGTTACATGTAAAACATGTGGTGTTATGAATGAATTTTCTCTCCGTCATAAACGAAACAGATTACTTACCAAGCCCTTTGTGATTAATCACTGTACAACTTCCCCGGACCAGTGTTCCATGAATATTGTAGACCTGATTCGGTTTGTAGTAGTAAATATTCATTGGGTTTTAACTAATTCAGAATTAAATTAAGTCCATTACTGAGAATGCAAATGAAGAGTTCTGTTTGTGTATACAGGAACTATAAATTAATTAACTGCTGTTACATGACTTTACTCCATTCAGTCGCTTGACGAAAATTTGCATACACCATAGCACTGAAATTCAAGAGTATCAGTCTGCTATATAATTTGTGTTAAATCGCCATTTCAGCTAAAATTTGAGATCACAACTGGGTTTGTCGAGTGGTTGCAAGCGGAAAATATGGACATAATAGCATTGTGTGTGCAACATTTCAAGTTAGAAGGGTTTCAATGACCTAATGCGACTGTGCGTTTCATTAACCTGTTTCCTCGGAAAGGGAGAATAATTAGCCCTATTCTATAGTGATATCAAACCATCCATAGTAATTCTGCCTGAAAGCAGGTCCTTCACTGCAATCATAGCACTTTCATGCTATGCTTGCAGCTTTACCAAGGAATTGAAGGTGTGGTAGCTTCCCGTTGCTTTCCACACCGGTGAATGATGATGATAATGATAAGGATGATGATGATGATGATGGCCATATGATTTCGGCGACCGTATCAAACCATAATCCAGAGCATTTTAACATATCTTGCTGAAGTCTGGCAAATTCCTACCTGGGAAATGAAAAGAATTTTAAGTACACAAATGGATGTTTTAAGAAGATCAGCTGGAAAATCTAGAATGGATGCAATACGAAATAAAGAAGCCGGACATCATAGACATAATAAAAAAGAAAAGATTACAGTGGTATGGCCATGTCAAAAGAATGCCAGAGCAAAGATTGTCTAAAATTGTTATGGAATAGATCCCAATGGAAAGGAGGAAGAGAAGAAGACCGACGAAAACTTGATAGAAGGGGTACAAGCAGCTACGAATATCAGAGGATTGGAGGAAGGTCAATGGATGGACGTTTGGTTTCCGGAAGACGGCGGCAGCTGGAATTGTAGGTGTGGTAGCTTCCCGTTGCTTTCCACATCGGTGAAGGATGATGGGATGGTGATGATGAGAATGATAATGATAAGGATGATGATGATGATGATGGCCTTATGATTTCGGGGACCGTATAAAACCATAATCCAGAACATTTTAACATATCGTGCTGAACTCTGGCAAATTCCTACCTGGGAAATGAAAAGAATTTTAGGTACAGAAATGGATGTTTTAAGATCAGCTGGAAAATCTAGAATGGATGCAATACGAAATAAAGAAGCCGGACATGATAGACATTATAGAAAAGAAAAGATTACAGTGGTATGGCCAAGTCAAAAGAATGCCAGAGCAAAGATTGTCTAAAATTGTTATGGAATGGATCCCAATGGAAAGGAGGAAGAGAAGAAGATCGAAGAAAACTTGATAGAAGGGGTACAAGCAGCTATGAATATCAGAGGATTGGAGGAAGGTCAATGGATGAACGTTTGGTTTCCGGAAGACGGCGGCAGCTGTCATGATACTGGATGATGATGATGATGATGATGTATAGTGATAAAAATACTATCTATCCCTATTCTGTACGTTAATTCAATAGGGTTTTATGCCCTATTTAAGACACGTTCGTGCCAGGCGTTCCTATATTTATTTATTCGGTCTGTAAGTTTTAAAATATTTAGTCCCTTTCTTATATCATTTCTTTTCTTATTTAGCAGAGTACATCATGCTATATTTATTAAAATTCTCATCTCAGCCTGCTTCCAATCTTTGTTCACGTATTTTAGTGATCGTCCAACATTCTGATCCAAACATAAATGAACAACCATTACTTGATCATTTCTTTTTTTTTCTTGTGTAATTAAGGATTCTTTTAATAGTGCCACACATTAGATCAAATTTATTTATTTTGTCATTAATATATTCAGTTTTAACATAAGATAGATTGAAACTTAGATATTTAAAACTATTCACTTGCTCTAAAATTGTATCATCAATTATATAATAAATATCATCATCATCACCATCATCCGGTATCATGGCAGCTGCCGCCGTCTTCCGGAAACCAAACGCCATTCCTCTCTGTCCATCCATTGATCTTCCTCCATTCCTCTCATATTCATAGCTGCTTGTACCCCTTCTATCCAAGTTTTCTTCGGTCTTCCTCTCTTCCTCCTTTCCATTGGGATCCATTCCATAACATTTTTTGGCAATCTTTGCTCTGGCATTCTTTTGACATGGCCATACCACTGTAACATTTTATTTTCTATAATGTTTATGATGTCCGGCTCCTCTTGTACACCCATTATTTCCCTTATTTCTTTATTTCGTATTCTATCCATTCTAGATTTTCCAGCTGTTCTTCTTAAAACATCCTTTCTGTACTTAAAATTAATAAATTAATAAATATAATGGTAATAATAATAATAATAATAATAATAATAATAATAATAATAATAATAATAATAATAATAATAATAATAATACGCAGTATTAATTTAGGTTATAACTTTGTATCTCAAATTATTTACAACAATCGAGATTAAACCCATGTCGATATTTGAAAGTAATGATATAAATCAACAATTGCAAGTTATTGGAAATTCTCTGCTCCAGTAGATGGAAAATCATTGACTCGCTCGCTTCGTTACATCGGTTTATGATCAGAGAACACAATCGTACATATATTGAGGCGTGGCTGTTTGACATCCGCACAACCCCTACAACTTCGATCGAGCAATTCCAAATGATTTGGAAAATTGGACAATTTTGGAACTCTTCCTTCCCCCTCATGTGTAAAGATAGGCACGTGTGAAACCAATTCAAATAATTTACAAATCCCGGGTTTTGTGATATAAATTAATGGATTCTGTTTTCCCTATACCATAGGGGAGAAAATCATATGACCAACGTAAATAAAGGAGTGAGACCACATTTATCACTGTATGCAGGGATAAGAGTAAGCTATGCAGGGTAAAACACCACCACTCTAATTATGTCTGACAATAAATCTAGTTTAGCATGGTAATGGACATGTTTATGTTGGCCATTTAAGCATAAAGAAATGTTTTGCTACCGTATATCTCACCCAAGGGATTAGGGTATGATTCCCTGTTGGATCTGTTTCCTATTTCTATAATTTTATTTAAATAAAAGATTCCATTCCATAGTAATTCTGCCCGAGGGCAGTTCTTTCACTGCAATCACAGCATTTTCATGCTATGCTTTGCAGCTTTACTAGGTAATTATAAGTGTAATAGCTTCTCGTTGCTTTCCACATCGGTGAGGGATGATGATGATAATGATAAGGATGATGATGGCCGGATGATTTTCGGAGACCGTTGGGCCCTAAGCTTCCAGACATTTGTCTTAGAGGCGAGGAAAAACCCCGAAAGAAACCTCACCCAGGAGCCTGTTCCGACCGGGAATCGAACCCGGGCCGCTGCGTGACAAGGCAGCATGCTACCTCGAGACCACAGCAGTGAACTGAAAGATAAATAAAAATATAAATTAATTAATTGACTTTTATAAAGTACAGGCAGTTCTTTAATTACTTTATGGCAGCGAAACTTGGGTAATAACCAAAAAATTACAAAGTAGAATACGAAGCGCAGAAGTTAACTTCTTTGTAAGAACAAAAGGCTGCAGAAGATTGGATCGGATAAAGAATGAATATATAAGAATGAACTTGAATATCTATAAGAATGAAAAAATCAAATAATATAGATATAAATGGTTTAGAAACGTAGAAAGAATGAATGTAACAAGATTACCAGAAGCAGCATTTAAACCTTATATTGGCAAAACATTGGAGTAATTGAGATGCAAGACTGACCCTGATATCCCCGCTTTAGGGCCTTATTTTACAACAATTTCTGGTATCAGTTATTTAAATGTGGCGGACCGCACTGAAAACGACACAGTGCATAACTGTTATTATTAGATATATTGTGTAATTCCACATTATTTTCAGTAATTTCTTCCGTTTTATTAAAACTGTTAGATAGATTAAAACAATCGATGTATCATACAGGATACATTGCGAATTCAAGGGTTAGCTACAAGCCAAGAGGATCACGGAATATAGTAAGGCCAGTGAAAAGATGGACAGAACAACTGTGAGGCGGAACAGGTAATTTGCCTAGCCCGTGAAGTGAAGAAAAAGAAATAGTTTGACTTATAAAACTAATACTATAATATTTTTTTTAAACCGTGCATATAGCCCTGATCTTGCATCATCATATTACCATCTGTTTCGATCCATGGTCCATTTCTTGCATGACGATCCGAAAACATTGAAGCTGTGGAAATGGGTCTCAACAAATTTTTCGCATAAAAAAAACCAGAGACTGGTACCGTCGCGGATAATGAATCTCGCTGAAAAATGGGTCAAGACCTTAGTATACGATGGCCTCTATCTTTGAAGAATAGTTCAGTTTATTGTCGGAAAAGATTCCAAATAAATTTCTGTTAAAAAAAAGACACTACTTATGACACAATATCACTATATATTATACGTTTAAGAAGTAAGCCCAATTGTTGACGGAGGGCACTGTAGTCGTGTTTATGCAGGAATACAACACGTGAGACTGATATATACGAGTGCAGAGAGGAATGGGACGTGGGACGCTGACAGTATACGCTGCCTTATATGACGTCACGTGTAGCAACAAACAGAGCTTCATAATTCTTCCGCCTGCAGAGATATTTTGAATGACTATTACAAAGTTTTTAGAACAATTAGACAAAAAAACTACAAAAAAGTACCACTACGTATCGAAAATTATTTTTAACCCTTAAACTGCCAATGTATCCTACAATATACACTTATTTTTATGTATTATTTTATTTATGTTACCTGGTGGAGTTAAGACCGTAAGGTTTTCTCTTCCAATTCACCAGGGTTGAATTGTACACATAATAACGTATGAATTATCATCTACAACTTGAATAATAATACATAATAGGCATAGACTGTACAATACACAGTTGACAAGGAAAGAGTAAAACATATTAGGATAATAATAATATTAATTTTTATTTACAGTGTTTTGCCCAAGGGCAGGTCTTTCACTGCAATCATAGCATTTTCATGCTATGCTTGCAGCTTTACTAGGGAATTATAGGTGTGGTAGCTTCCCGTTGCATTCCACATGTAATAATAATAATAATAATAATAATAATAATAATAATAATATAATAATAATAATAACCTATAATTTGGGTAATTGGCTTAGTAAAAACAAGTGTAAAATATAAAATAATAATAAAAGTTTACATGGAACAAATTAACTAACTCACTCACTGGCACTTCGAACCCGTAGGTTCATGTCCGCGCGGACATAAGCTCTCCATACAGCTCTCCTGAGCTAATGTTTTCCAATCATTCCATGTATAATATACATCCCTCAAATCATAGGTAATGTTATTCTCCCACCTCAATCTTGGTCAACAACCTGGGCGTTTTTCTACAAGAAGCTTCAATGCACGTCTTTCATCCTCCATTCGTGCCATATGTCCTGCCCATCGCAGTCTATGAGACTAAATTGTTATTATATCTGGCTTCCTATAAAGACCATGTAGGCCTAGTTCACTGTTTCCTAGCCTCCTCCATTCACCTGCATTCTAATTCAACCCAGGAAGTTACTACAGACTTTTACGGGCTATATCAGAGCCTCCCTACGCACAGGGGGTAGATGTTGCCAAACTCATAATAATGGTATTTGTTTGTTTATTGAGGGGTGGAGGGGCAAGGTTAGCAGTATGTTTTCCAAATCTATGTACTATACATTTAAAAACATAGTTTTTCTTTTACGGTATGCAAACTAGTTTTATAGTAAATATGAGAGTGGACACTTTCACACAGGATAGTACAGGTCCACACGAGCTCAGTGAACTGTTTTTCTTTTAAGAGGGGATGGCTTGGACGGCTACAACTTACAACTCGGTACCTGCTGTGATGCATACTTCAGTTTTATATAAGGATTTCTCTCAAGAAAATACTGCTTAAAATGGCAACCAAATTCCCTATTTCAAACACACAGTAACTTCCTGGCTTGAATCTGCTTGTATCTGTTCATCTCTCTTTGGTCCAAATTTTTCCTAAGAACTTCATTATCAAATACTCGTAATCTCCTTTCCTTCCTTAAAGTAGTAGTAGTAGTAGTAGTAGTAGTAGTAGTAGTAGGACTTTATTAGACAAAAAGTAAGATATTTAAAATATTATTTAGAAATATGGGTCGCACGGACAGTAAACCGTACGTGCTATTAACAGTCCGTTACAATAATGTAATAATTGGCAATAGTATAAAGAAAAACAAAAAAAAAACATTAGAATTACATAAAGAAAACACAATAATATTACAATTACATATCAATATAATAGCATTATTCATTAATTAAGTTATGTATAATTGTTAAGAATTAATGGTATTGCATTTTGAAAACATATATTTATTCATGAATCAGTGTTGTTCTTATTTTCCGCGTCTTGCCCAGAAATTTACCCACGTTTATCCAATTATTCGCATTTACCATTAACTCGTAGCATGCCAGTCTTTCCCGATTTGAATTTAGATTTTTTTTTTTTGTAAGCCCATCTTTTCCCTTTACAGAGATTTAGGCGCTCTCACCCTACAGGGAAGAATTTGAACCATATTAATTTAGTTACAGTTGTTTTCGTATAGATGTCATTTTGAGTGGTCCGTGGTCAGCGCACCGCCTCATACTGTCATCTAGGAAACCAAGGTAGTACTAGGACGGGAAAATTCGGTAAATTTTGCTTAGAGGCCGTTTCATTCAGGCTTAAGGTTTTTTTACGAGCCTGAAAATCTTCAGACTCGGGACCCACGGCTTAAAGTCCCTCCCGGAGGACTTGCTCCTTGGATTTTTCCGTCCTAAAAATCCATCGACCCCGGGTAGCGTAGTGGTTAAGGCACTGAGCTACAAGCCGGAGGGTCGAGGGTTCAAGTCCCGTTGGGGTCAGGATTTTTAAACTGACCCAAACCCTCTGGCGGCACTATGGCCCTGGGGTCGACTCAGCCTCTAACGGAAATGAGTACCAGACACTTGTTCTGGGGTAAAGGCGGCCGTCACGCAGGGCTAACAACCCGGCTGACAAAGTGCCGATTGTCTAGAAAAAGTGGGAGCCTTAACCTCCTACTACCCCAAGGGCCTCCGGGCCTGTTGTGGGATCATTTTACTTGAATTTAGAAATATTTCCGGTAATAACTGACGTCTCCAATGGGAACACGGTTATATATTATATTGTGTATAAGGAAATATTTACTGAGCTTTTTTCTTTCTTTTTTGTTTAGTTTGCTTAATACTTTTAATAAAACTGTAGAAAAACTAACAAAAATTACTTTAATTTGTGTCGAATTATACAATATACAGGAATAACTTACAGATTTACATATTTTGTTTTCACTGCGGTTAAAAACATTTAGTAGTAAAAACATTTAAATAGCAGGCATACAAATTTGGATTTTCGCTAATTTAAGGGTTAATAGCATTATGTTCATTTTTAATCTACTGCCTATAATCGAATCTATTGAGTAACACTAAGAAATTGGGACTGGAAGTAAATATCATTAAAACTAAATACAGGTCACACATAGAAATACATTATATAATGGTAATGGACTGCTAATGACAAATAAGGGAAATTTGAGGAAGTGGCTGAATTCAAATACCTAGGAACAATAATCACAAATAGGAATGAGATGCACAAAGAAATTAAACATAGGCTCAATTCTGGAAATGCATGCTATTATGCATTACAGAGACTCTTGACAAACCAACTCACTTCAAAAAACGTTACTGAAAATATATAAAACTATTATTCTATCCAGTTATATTGTATGGATGCGAAACATGGACTCTTACCTTAAGGGAGGAAAGGAGATTACGAGAATTGGAGAATAAAGTTCTTAGCAAAATTTTTGGACCAAAGAGAGATGAACAGACAGATGAATGGAGAAGATTAGATAAGAGTGAACTACATGATCTTTATAAGAAGCCATATATAATAAGAATAGTTCAGTCTCGTAAGCGCGATGGGCAGGACATGTGGCACGAATCGGGTATGAAAGACGTGCATGGAAGCTTCTTGTAAGAAAATCAGAGGGAAAACGCCCAGTTGGTAGAGCAAGAATGAGGTGGGAGAATAATATTAACCATGATTTGAGGGAATTAGATTATACAGGGGATGATTGGATAACATTAGCTCAAGATAGGGATGTATGGAGTGCTTATGTCCGCGCGACCATGAACCTACGGGTTCGATAGTGCCAGTGAGTTAGTTAGTTAGTTAGTTAGCTTACGAGTATAATCGAATAACTGAAATAATATTTAGGTCTATATGTATTCTATGCAAATCTACTGCAATAGTAACCAAACGCTAGTGAAACAAATATAATTGATTTGTCTGTTTCTAAACGATTCTGTAATAACTTACAAAGTGACATAGTATGGAACTTCAATTATATAACTGTGGGTTGCGGACTATACTAAGCTGCCACGGTGTAACCTATCTGTGGAAGAGATAGTGTGAAATCCACGTTGCCCGCACCGCGTTTAAAAAGTCCGCAGGCAATATCGGTGCTATAAATCAGTATACGGTCTGCACTGTGAGATCAGATAGAAAAAAACTCCAGTCTGAATCAAGGACCAAGCTGGAATCGTTTTCTTCCACTGTGTGAAAGATAAAGAAACTAAAGGAGCACAGCACAAAATTCCAGAGAATAGGAAAAATAAAATCTCTCTCTCTCTCTCTCCCCCTCTCTCTCCCTATCTCTCCCTCTCTCTCCCTCTCTAACCCTCCCGCTCCCCCTCCCCCCCTCCCCTCCCTACCCTCTCTCTCTCGCCTCCCTCTCCCTCTCACCTCCTCCTCCTCCTCTCCCTCCCTGTCCTCCCTCCTCTCTCTCTACCTATCTACTCACCCCTCCCTCTCTCTCCCTCCTTCTCTCTCCCTCTCTTCTCTCTCCCCTCCCTCTCTCTCTCCCTCCCTCTACTCTCTCCCCTCCCTCTCTCTCTCCTCTCTCCCTCCCCCTCTCTCTCCCTCTCTCTCTCCCTCTCTCTCTCCCTCCTCTCTCCTCTCTCTCTCTCCCTCCCTCTCTCTTCTCCCTCTCTCTCTCCCTCGCTCTCTCTCTCGCTCCTCCCTCTCTCTCCTCCTCTCCCTTTCTCCTCGTCTCTCCCCCTCTCTCTCTCTGAATCAACTCTCTCCCTCCCTCTTCTCTCTCCCTCCCTCTCTCCCTCTCCTCTCTCCCTCTCCTCTCTCTCCCTCTCTCCCTCTCTCTCCCTCTCTACTTCATCTCCTCATCTCTATCTCCGCCTCTCTCTCTCCTCTCTCTCTCCACTCTCACTCCTCTCCTCTCCTCTCTCGACATCCCTCTCTCCCTCTCTCTCTCTCCCTCTCTCCTCTCCACCTCTCGCCCTATCCTCTCTCCCCTCTCTCTCTCCTCCCTCTCTCTCTCCTCTCCTCTCTCGTCCCTCTCTGACTGTCTGCCCCCCGTCTCTCCCCCCTCTCTCCCTCTCTCCTTTCCCTCGTCCCTTCACACCCACCCGTCCCTCTCTCTCTCCCCTCCCCTCTCTCTCCCTCTCCCTCTCTCCTCCCTCTCTCTCTCCTCTCTCTCTCCCTCTCTCTTCCCTCTCACACCCACCTTCGTCCCTCTCTCGTCTCTCCTCCCGCTCTCTCTCCC
>JASPKZ010010654.1:595000-669573 GCA_030220185.1 Diploptera punctata | reverse complement strand
ATAAGAAGGTAGGTAAATCTAGCTTAGAGGCCTCTTTATTCAGGCTAATGATCTTTTACGGGCCTTAAAATCGTCAGAGTTGGGACCTACGGTTTAAAGTCCCTCCCACAGGACTTGCTCCTTGAATTTTTTCATCCTATTATAAGACTCATTGACTACGCGGGTTTCGACCCGCGAACCTGGGGACCAGAAACAAGGAACATACCCATTAGTCCATCGCGGCCGACTAATAAGTATAATAGTAATCATTAATTAACTGAATAGTCTACCGACATTTATAATAAAAATATAAATGAAACACAATGAACAAATTTGAACCAGAATTATTTGGATGTATCTTAACTTGTAATGTTTCAAAATGTTTTGAGAGAGTGTTTGAGTTTTGATCACGCAACAATTGACTGTTGTCGAAAATGAAAGCGTTGCTATAATAATTTATCAATATTATTTTTTTTTGTTCAATGCCACCTGTTTGTCATTCGACATTTCAGGTATTCTCTCCTGGCATTGACGTATTGTAACCCTCTTCTAAGGTTGGGGCGCCTGGAAGGCGGGATTAGGCTGCCCTAATGATATGATGGGTGATGACGATGGGTAATGATGCGCCAGGAGAGGCCTTAAACCTAAACTTAATCTAATGAGGTGAATATGATATTGATGATAATGATGGCCAGATGATGTTCGGAGATCGTTTGGGCCTTAAAGTATCCTGACGTTTGTCTTACAGGTGAGGAAAAACCCCGAAAAAACCTCATCCAGGAAACTTGTCCCGAGCGGGGATCGAACCCGGGCCCGCTGCGTGACAAGGCAGCACGCTACCTCGAGACCACAGCGGTGGACTGTTGTTGTTATTATTATTATTGTTATTATTATTATTATTATTATTATTATTATTACTATTTTTTCTTTCTTTCCCTTATCAACTTCATATTGTGTAGCCTATATCATTAATCAACATGTAGATAATTCATAAGTGAAATTATATGTATATTTAACCCTGGTGAAGTGGAAGAGATGACCTATGTGCTTAACTCCATCAGATAAAATAAATAAATAAATGGCGTCGCCCATTGTAGAGCCATAACTCTCCTATGTAAGGAGTTACTAGATTAAGTTAATTTTAGTTACCTAATTTGCTCATAGATATCATGGATGGCATGTTGTCAACACACCGACCAATGAGACATCTAACAGGCGACTAAGGTATTACTAGGACGTTGAGGTCGGTAAACTTTGCTTAGAGATCTTTTTATTCAGGCTTCAGGATCTTTTATGAGCCTGAAAATCTTCAGACTCGGGATCCACGGCTTAAATTTCCTTCCGGAGGACTTGCTCCTTGGATTTTTCGGTCCTAAAAAATCCATCGACCGCGGTCGGGTTTGAACCTGCGACCCTCTGAACCAGTGGCATGGTATAATAATACAGACCTACAATTCTCAAAAGCTGATCTGACAATAGTCCAAATTTCTTTAATTTTCCACCGTTGTTTAGCACTGCATTTTCTGTACAATTAAGCTTAACGTTGGGCAAGTTAATGTTAGTGTTTATGTTTTTGCGCGCATTGAACTAATTGGTGTAGAGAAGTGTTTAATTGTGTATGTTGTTATTGTGAACGAATGGGCGTTGTTTTGCGCAGGCGCAATGGGCGTCTAAGACGTCGAGTTCCTTGTGACCCCACTACAAAACAGATGAAATTCTATTGATCACCAGAGGTTTCTGAGACTTCAGCACTCTGTTATTCCATCTGCACAAATCATTGTCTAACACTCCCTTTATAATTCATTACCACCCCCTCTCCCTCCATTCTTGTCCCAAAGTGTCCATTCATAAACAAGACCCAAGACGAAAAACTTTACGCTTCTAAAATATAGATTGTAGCAACATCACTGCTATGGTCTAAGCTGCAAATCAGGGTTTATTCTTGATCGGCTTAAATATATCCCATACTACTAAGTGAGTGAACATATTTTGAAAGCCGCTTTTTAACATCTTTAGTTCATTAGCATATTGTAGTACTGCATATGGGAGCTAAAAATAGAAAGTCTCTATTCATAGGTCTCTTATTTTAGGCTTGAGCTTTTTTACGTGCCGAAAATTTACGGTACGGGACCCACAGTCGCACTTCCCATCCAAAGGTATTCACACTCAGGATTTTTTCGCCGTTAAATAAGTAGATAGGATAAACTTTACAGCAAGTGACGCGACTTTTTAAATTCCTTTATAAGCTCCTGTCAATTTTTATTCTTAGGGTTTCATTTTACAAATTATTTCCATCATTTACAATGATTTTTACATTTTTTCTAACGATTATTTCAATATATTTTTCTACGATATTTAACGACATAGGTAGCATGAAGACATGGCATCCACATTGATTTAATGAATATTATATGCAACAACAAAGACATGTTCCAGTGCAGCCAACATAGAGTATGTACTAATTAACTGTACACATATACTTCAGAATTTCAGAACTTACTCTCTCTCTCTCTCTCTCTCTCTCTCTCTCTCTCTCTCTCCTGGTGCGACAGGCCTAGAAGGCCCTTTGCCTACCAGCCGACTGCTGGCCTCACATCCACATGTGTTAGAACTTACTACGGCATATATTTTTGGGCGTTGTATTCTTTCACAGGTTAGAGTACTTAAATCGCGTTAGGTTAGCTTTTAGGTTGATCTTTTACATGTTAGAGTACTTAAATTTGGTTAGGTTAGCTTTTAGGCTCGTTAAATATCGTGTATATGTTGGCTGCATCCGTGATTCCATAGTGTAAACCGCTTATCGTTTGGCGCATGCGTATGGTGTATGATTGGAACTTGGAAAAAATGTTTGCATCACATGTTGCAAAGTATTTCCAAATATATATATCGATCCCGGCCGGGTTTGAACCGTGAATCTATAGTAGGCATATTTATAAATAGAAATAAGTTCAATTTTATTAAATAATCCATGTCATTCAGAGAATAAAAAAGTAACACTAATGTACAGCTTACAGAATAGTTGTTAAGGGGACCGATTGGTGAATTCCAATTTTTTTTTCATCTGATTGTTTTGAACTTTTCATCGCATACATTATATGTTTATAGAAGTGTTTCTCTGAAGTTTGGTGTTAATAAGTAGAATGGTTTAACAATTATGATTTTTACATTTTTTAAATATGTTCTAAAATTGCTCCTTACGAAGCATTTTGAAATATTCTCTCATGAAATTTGAGATTCAGAGTCTTTATGATTCCACTTCAACACATTCGCTATGCAAACAATATCATAAAGGGAGGATACTGCCTATTTTTTATTATTTTGAATGAGCATATATTGGGGAGTTTAACCACAACATTTCACTTTGATAGCACAAAAATTGTATCGTAAGGAGCATTTTAAGTTTTGGAAAAGTAAAAAAAAAATGGAAGCAGAAAAAAGCATATATTAAAGTTTAAGTAGTAATGCTGACCACGGGTTCAAGGGTATTTAAATTCTTACGTCACGGACTCATTTTTGCTCTTGGTTTAGGCTAGGGGCATGGAAATTTCTAAAAATTAGCGACGATCACGATATGCGAATATGTCCAATGTGCGGGAACTTTGAAGATGAGATACATATATTAGGAAAATGTAATGATTTAGAATATTGGAGACGTCAGTTATTACCGGAAAGATTTCTAAATTCAAATCGGGAAAGATTGGCATGCTACGAATTATTGGTAAATCCAGAAAATTGGATAAACCTCGGTAAATTTCTGGACAAAACGCGAAAAATAAGGACAACACTCATTCATGAATAAATATATGTTATCAAAATGCAATACCATTAATTATTAACAATTATATATAAATTAATTAGTGTATAATGCTGTTGTGTTATTATTAATTGTAATATTAATGTGTTTTCTTTATGTAATTGTAATGTTAATGTTTTTTAGTGTATAATGATATTGTGTTATTACTTAATTGTAATATTATTGTGTTTTCTTTATGTAATTGTAATGTTAATGTTTTAGTGTATAATGCTATTGTGTTATTATTTAATTGTAATATTATTATTGTGTTTTCTTTATGTAATTGTAATGTTATTGCTGTTTTTGTTGTTTATTTTTCTTTACACTAGTACCAATTATTACTTTATTGTAACGGACTGTCAACAGCACGTACGGCTTACTGCCCGTGCGACCCATATTTGTAAATAATATTGTAAATATCTTACTTTTTGTCTAATAAAGTCTTACTACTACATAAAAAAGTCCTACTACTACATTTTTGCTCCTACAATAAAAATGTTCACATGAAAATGATCCTAAAAAATCATAGTTATGAAAAGCAAATAAAAGATGCATTTACTTGCCATTTTTTCAACATTTTCACCATTCCGTGGCCTTAAAGTTTGCTTGAAGAAGACTTGATTCAAATAACGGGAGAGTGAGATGATACGATATGATTAAAATGTTCCATTGGTTGCGATCTAGTGCTGACGTTACGTTTAGAGAATAATAGATGAAAGGGAGTAATAGACATCTGAGGTTATAGGTGTGAATAATGTGGAATAGTCCAACTAATGGGGAAATAACCCTAATGTTACGTGATGTACCTTAATGGAACGAGATAGGTGGAAATAATTGAATTTGTGATCTGATATTATTATGTAAATAGAAACCGCAGCTTGGGATTGGAGCTCGTGACCTCTGCTGATCAGATCAACAAGTTACATTCATTCGCTGCATTGAAACTACTTTGCATTTTCGACATCACTTTTTTCCAGTAATTTGAAGTTTCTATGAGTATTAAAATGATTTTAAAAAAGAAATTAAATTATTGTAGATTAAAATGAAGTGTGCTTGCTACATGTTCTTTATAGGAAGTAAAGTGATCCCACGACAGGCCCTTGGGGTAGTGGGAGGACTTTTTCTGGACAATCGGCATTTGATGTCAGCCGGGTTGTCAGCCCAACGTGACGGCCGCCTTTACCCCAGAACAAGCGTCTGGTGCTCATTTCCATTAGAGACTGAGTCGACCCCAGGGTCATGGTGCCGCCAGAGAGTTTGGGTCGGTTTAAAAATCCTGACCCCACCGGGACTCGAACCCTCGACCTTCCGGCTTGTAGCCCAGTGCCTCAACCACTACGCTACGGCGTGCCCCCTCTTTATAGGAAACCATATATAATAAGAGCAGTTAAATCACGTAGACTGCGATGGGCAGGACATGTGGCACGAATAGGGAAGCTTCTTATAGAAAACCAGATGGAAGACGCCTAGTTGGTAGAACAAGAATCAAACGAGAGAATAATATTAACCATGATTTGAGGGATGTAGATTATACAGTAGATAATTGGAAAACAATAACTCAGAAGAAGGATGTTTGGAGAACTTACGTCCGCTCGGCCATGAACCTATGGGTTTGATACTGTCAGAGAGTTAGTGGTTTTCAATAAAAAACATAAGCGGTATAAATGTTTCCAAATATCTCTTAGCGTAATATTGACAAGAAATATTTGTTCTAATCTTCTTTAATTAAATTCCCGCAAAAATCGATCACGTGATCGATAAATATGAAAAGAAAATGTGTTCATTTCATGCCATGTCCAACCACAGTAATTCTGCCCGAAGGCAGGTCCTTCACTGCAATCATAGCATTTCCAAGCTATACTTGCAGCTTAACTAGGTAATTGTGTAGGTGTGGTAGCTTCCCGTTGCTTTCCATACCGGTGAAGGATGATGGTGATGATGATAATGGTATTGATAAGGATGATAGTGATGGCCATATGATTTCGGGGACCGTTTGGGCCTTAAAGTTTTTCTGACATTTGTCTTACAGGTGAGGAAAAATCCCAATAAAAACCTCACTGCCCCGACCGGGGATCGAACCTGGGCCCGCTGCGTGACAAGGCAGCACGCTACCTCGAGACCACAGCGGCGGACTCATGCCATGTAATGTGTGAAAATCAAGATAAGTAGTATTATTATAAAGTAATGCCCTAATTGACTTCTGTACAAAATAAATATTAATTTTCTTTATAATATTTTACTTTTGTGTCTTAAAATCTATGATATTTTGATTATATTTATAGCACACTTACATAATAAGAATCTGCACACTTACATTGCCCCCATCCTTAAAAAGAAAGGATGATGAAAATATAAGTATTTTGGTAAGGGTATGTGGTCACAGAAAACCTTTATTGAAGACTTCTTTTTATTTTCTACAGTTATTACTTATTAATATAAAACTTATTAGTATAAAACCTGTACGAGTTCGTTTATTTTTTTAGCAATTCGTATTTACAAGCTTGACGTATGTTTTTACTTTCTCTACCTCTACTTGCAGGAGCAATTACTGTAATTAACGTTTAAATGGCAACGTATCCTACAAGATACATTGATTTCATTTATTTAATACTAGCTAATTCCCGGCGTGCGCTGCTACGCCTAAATAAATGAAAATTAATGTGCGTTTATGTTTAGTTGAATAAGTAGAAGGAAAAATAATTATAAATTTTATTTTTTGGATACCCCGTGCTGATTACCCGGCGTTGCCCGGGAATCTACTCATTCCGTTCTTCTTGGCATAAATGAGCTCAAACACAAACATGAATGTACTTCATATGATTAGTTGAATAAGTAAAATGAAAAATAATTATAAATGAATATCGTAATTATTTTAAAATTTCCTGCGCTGATTACCTGGTGTTACCCGGAAATCTGCTTATCTCGATCTTCTTGGCATAAATGAGCTAAAAGACAAAATTCGTTATTGTGAGTTATCCGTAAAAGAATATCCGTCATGTGCTGCTGTTTGCACAGGAATCTACGTGCTTGTCTCGATCTTCTTGGCATCAATGAAAAACAAAAATGGTTATTGTGAGTTATCCTTGAGAGATAAACATATGCAGTCGCGGACTTTTTTGTAGAGCTTTTTGAGATATTCAATTCTGTGTACATTAATTTTGTGTATTTGGTATGGTTTAGGCAGCGTAAGCCATTTAAGCGTTCAAAGAGCTACTTTTTCCATGTTTTCCACTACAAAGGGCGCTTTTTAAGGGTGTAGGAGTTGAGTATCACAACTCTCTTATAGCCTATGTTCATCCCGGGAATCTCCTGAACATTTTTCAAGAAGCCCCATCACAATCGGATCAACGGTCTGGTCGCGCATAAAGTACGAACAAACAATCAAACATTCATTTTTATTTATTAGATTGTTTATAAAACAACAGAAAAACAAACGAGTAGAAATTGCTTAAATTTGTGACAAATTACACAGTATTGTACATTAATAAGGAATTGCGCACAATTTCTGCATATCAGTTTACATAGTAATCTATGATGGATTTCACTCAGTTTTTACATATTACATGATAACTGTCTATCTATCTATATATCTATCTATCTATCTATATATCTATATATTTATCTATCTATGTAACCGAATCTGCCAATGCGATTTTCATCCACTTAGAAACATTGGATCGACTTGAAACGTTGTATACTTGTAAAGGACCGATGACAATACAATATTTTCATATTTGTTTCTAAAATCCGCCAGAATCGTCAGATAATCAAAAAAGTGTCTTTGTATCTATGTAACGGAATCTTTGAACACGATTTTCACCCACTTAGAAACATTGGATCGACTTGAAACTTTGTATACTTGTAAAGGACCTATGACAATATAATAATTTCATATTTTGTTTCTAAAATCCTGGCCAGAATCATCAGAAAATCCAAAAAAAAAATTATAACTGGTATAATAGGTTCCGGGCTTGTCGACTTTTTAGTCAATGCTTGTAAGAGCTCAGTTGGTAGAGCGGTGAACTGTTAGTGGTATATGATTTCAGTAATTCATAGGTCGCTGGTTCAAATCTGGCTGGGAAGGTTTTTTTTTTAGAAGAGTATTACTTTTAGCTCATACTACAATAGTATTGAATTTAAAGATATTTACATTCTTATCTTATTCTGTAAAATATTAAAACTAAAAAAATATAAAATAAATAATAGTTTTAAAAAACTAAAACAACACGCTTTATTAGAAAACCGAACTAAAAAAATGAAAAATAATTTTAATTACCAACACGCTTGGGATAAATAATTGTACCATCAAAAGCGTGGGGTGCTCTTTATCAATTAATATATTTGTTATTAAACAGATATTGGTAAAAGTAAAGTCTCTAAGAAGAAAATGTAAAAATCGTAAAAAGCACCCCACGCTTTTGATGGTAAAATTATTTATCCCAAGCGTGTTGGAAATTAAAATTATTTTTCATTTTTTTAGTTCGGTTTTCTAATAAAGCGTGTTGTTTTAGTTTTTTTAAACTATTATTTATTCAGTTTTAATTATTAAGGAGTCTTGTTGTTCGTAGACGCATGATATTTCTCCTATCATTTACTTGTAGAAGCAAAATATTCCTTCTACGTGTCTTCCTCTTGGTCTTTCTTTAGCGAAAATATGTTGTTTTCCAAGAAGATCTCTGTCATTATGAGTATGTCGTGTTTTTAATAATGTACAGTAATAACTTGCAGTTTTACCTATTTTTACACGCTTGACCTGTGTCTATCTATCTATGTGACGGAATCTTTCAACGCGATTTTCACCCACTTAAAATCATTGGATCGACTTGAAACTTTGTATACTTGTAAAGGACCCGTGACAATACAATAATTTCATATTTTTTTCTAAAATCCTGGCCAGAATCATCATAAAATAAAAAAATTGTCTTTGTATCTATGTAACGGAATCTTTGAACACGATTTTCACCCACTTAGAAACATTGGATCGACTTGAAACTTTGTATACTTGTAAAGGACCCGTGACAATACAATAATTTCGTATTTTGTTCTAAAATCCTGGCCAGAATCATCAGAAAATCAAAAAAATGAAAACTGGTATAATGGGTTGCGGACTTGCCGACTTTCTGGTCAATCGTCGTAAGAGCTCAATTGGTAGAGCGGTGAACTATAGTGGTATATAATTTCAGTAATCCATAGGTCGCTGGTTCAAATCTGGCTGCGAGGATTTTTTTAGAAGAGTATTCATTTCAGCTCATACTACAATAGTACCGAATTTAAAGATATTTTCATGTTTATCTTATTCTGTAAAATATTAAAACTAAAAAATAAGAAAATAAATAATAGTTTTAAAAACTAAAACAACAGGCTTTGTTAGAAAACCGAACTAAAAAATGAAAAATAATTTTAATTTCCAACACGCTTAGGATAAAATTAAAGTGGTCAACAAAAAATCATCTCCAACACATATAGAATGAAACAGAGTTATCAACAAAAAGAAAATCATTTACCCTCAAAAGCGTAGGGTGCTTTTTTATGATTTTTACATTTTCTTCTTAGAGACTTTACTTTTACCAATATCTGTTTATTATCAAATATATTAATTGATATAGAGGACCCCACGCCTTTGATGGTAAAATGATTTTATTTTTGTTGATAACTCTAGTTTTATTCTACATCTGTTGGAGATGATTTTTTGTTGACCACTTTAATTTTATCCCAAGCGTGTTGGAAAGTAAAATTATTTTTCATTTTTTAGTTCGGTTTTCTAATAAAGCGTGTTGTTTTAGTTTTTTAAAACTATTATTTATTGTTTTCATTGCGGTCCGAAATATTTAAATAAATTGGCACGAGAAATGATTGCTGTAATAATGTAAGGCCACACAGATAATACATAATTCTTGATAAGACATTATAATTATTATTATTATTATTATTATTATTATTATTATTATTATTATTATTATTATTATTATTATTATTATTATTATTATTATTATTATTATTATTATTATTATATATAAAACTATCCTCATTAGATGTTTGCCACGAGGACTAAGCGACAGAGACTTTTTTTTTCAAAGTTGATGAAATACATTTTGTAAATACATTTAAAAAGTTTCAAATAGTAATTGAAGTATGTTCTACAAAGAAGAAATTTTGTAAAGATGGTTTCTTAAATTTGAAATTGATCCACTAATGGCAGCGATGACAATTTTAGAAAGATACAGTCTGTCCAAATCTAAGAAATCTTGCCCCGATCATCAATCCCGTGACAGTTTACTATCTAACTGGTAATTTATCTTTATAATAGTCAACTGTTGGCTCATATATGGCTTTCTTTTCAGAGTCAACTTCCTCAGTTTGGCCACTATGAGTCTCAAAACAAATTGTGGGATCTAATATCATACCAATTTTAGAATTATTTTATCATGAACTTATCTAAATGTAAATATTTTACTTGTATTGTAATAACGTAATGAGGTTGGATAACTGGTCAATTAGATAGTTGGTTAAGATTTTAAGTTATACGATTTTTTTTAATTAGCATATTTTCTTCTTGCAGTTATTAGTAGGGCTCGGAAGTTGAGGAAGTCTTTTTTTATGTCTGAAAAAGAGGACTAACTTAATATATATACATTTTGGATCGTTGTAGGCCAGAAAACTGTGGGATTTATTCGTCATTTTTGTTTTTTTTCAATTGTTTTTCTTATTGGTCCTTTTTTAGGCCTTTACGGCTTTTCTGCAACTTTACTTTCTTTGACTACATTTATACAATTTGTATAATTGAAGAATCCGTTAAGTGTAGTCTCAATTCCAACTTTTTTAAAAACATTGTCTACGAGTAGTTTTACTTTCCAAAGACTTTTCACATTGCAAACACTTTTGTTCGACGAGAAACTATTGAACCCTCACAAAATATCCCATTAATTTTAACCACCTACTGACTGCCTGATATCAATCGCGGGTTCGCTGAATTCCATTCTAGGTGAGAAAAGTCCTTCATTCTAAAATCTCCAAGTAGCCTAATTTAACTTTAAATTACACAGAATGCTCTTTAACAAACTATGTTCCATTAGAATAATACCAATAAAGTATGAAATAAGAAGTCATAAATATATGTTTGTTCGCAAATGGTAATGTTTGCATTTCACCTAATAAATTTATACTATTTAAACAATTGTATTATATTCAATTAAAAGTGTATATACCAAACCATTTTCACAGCCTGGAAGAAATAAACGTGGCAATGGACCAAGATGTAAATGGAAAACCTATGTCAGAATGAGAATGAATGATATGAATTTGGAAGAATGAGATTGGAATGATTAGAAATAAATGGAAACTGAAGACGTCAAACCTATAAGTGGGGAAAAGCCGAAGAAGAAGGAAAACAAATGAAGTTTAAAGTAAAATTAATTTTTAAATTTTAAATGCCTTTTTACGTCCTTTTTTATCAGGTTTTTGGGTCTTTCTTCGGATATATTTAGATATTTTTAAAAGTCTTTCATAGGCATTTTTTAGGTCTCAACTTCCGAGCCAATAGGTATCGGAAGGGATACTTAATTCGGATCAAGAAGAAATGTTTCCAGATGAGTTGTTCGGAAGTTGAAATAAGTCCTATTCAGTAGAAACCGAAGTGGCTTAAAAACTCGATATAAAACAAATCTAGTTAAAGGAAACTTTAATTAAGACGTGGGCGAAAAATCCTCTCTGGATTTAGACCAGAGTGCAAAAGCTCTTTCTTGTACAATAACTTACTGACAAATATATAATCTCAATAAATTAGGTACGTGTGTAATTAATTGAATGATATCAGATCTGAACTTTGCTCGTAGATAACCTTATGTACAATCAGTCCTGTACTTTACCCTTAGATAACATTAAGTACATGTGCACTTAAATGGAATAACCCTGTAATTTACACAAAGTTCAACTTCTAAGTAGTCTTTAAACAATCTTGTAATAGTTTTTTTTTTTGCGCGATAGTGTGTTTTGTCGTACTTACCAGCAATGGCGACTATTATTGAAAGTTGAACCTCCTACATTTCGGGGTTGTCAACCTAAATAATTATACTGTAATATTACATTTACAACCACTTGCGGGAAGTAAAACCATTGCCGTCTATGTATACTATATAAAATGTATATACAGAAAATATCTTAAATGTAGTGTTAATATACATTAAACGAAACAAATCAATGCTTTTTAAATGAACTTAACTTTATTTGAAACAATATAAATCAATAAATACGTACTTGCGGCCATGTTATCAATAATTGTTCTCAAGGCCTCCTGTTGTTTCAACTAATAAACATTGTCCACGCTGTTAGCGTTAGTTAATTGTCTACAATGAACGCAAATATTTCCAACTAAGATATTATTTTACTATTATTTATTATTTTGAAAACACCATCGCGCAAAAAATAATGTACAACGCACGTTTGTGAAGTGTTTTACAGAATCTCGGAAATTAAAAGCCTCGCTCTCGCTCGGTTTTTAAACATTTTTCCTCGATTCTGTAAAAACACACTTCCCAACCTCACATCGTAATATACGTACTATTGTGGAAATCTTACATCTGTGTCCCACAACATAATCCTGCAAAGTCTACAAAGGAAACTCTAAAAGCTTACAAAATTATATCAACTCTTTAATTATTGGGGGCACACCGTAGCGTAGTGGTTGAGGCACTGAGCTACAAGCCAGAGGGTCGAGGGTTCAAGTCCCGATGGAGTCAGGATTTTTAAACTGACCCAGACCCTCTGGCGGCACTATGGCCCTGGGGTCGACTCAGCCTCTAACGGAAATGAGTACCAGACGCTTGTTCTGGGGGTAAAGGCGGCCGTATCGCAGGGCTGACAACCCGGCTGACATAAAGTGCCGATTGTCTAGAAAAAAGTGGGAGCCTTAACCTCCTACTACCCCAAGGGCCTCCGGGCCTGTTGTGGGATCACTTTACTTTTACTTTAATTATTACTTTGTTTGTTTGTTTCTTCCTTCCTTCCTTCCTTCCTTCCTTCCTTCCTTCCTTCCTTCCTTCCTTCCTTCCTTCCTTCCTTCCTTCCTTCCTTCCTTCCTTCTTTCCTTCCTTCCTTTATTATTCTTAGTACGATATTCCCTTTTTACACTTTTGCTTGTTGCACACAACCCGGGCTTTACTATAGCACGACCTATCGGGAAAAGATTTGAAACTCTGAATCACAACCTACTTTCTTGACCACATAAGGACAAGAAGACTTCCCAGGATGAGTGATCACCTCAACGCCAGGGCTACTTCCGAGACAACACGAACGATTAACACAAGACACAGCATTTATTCGCATAATCATACTAACAAAACGAATATGATATAGAGGATCGTGATGGTCAGATGATGTCCGCGGACAGTTTGGACCTTGAATTTTCCTGATTTTTATCTTGCAGGTGAACAAAAACTCGAAAAAACCTTCACCCAGGAATCTGCATCTGACGTAACGCCGTTACTACAGTGATGGTCAAATTCTATAACTAACTAATTAACTGGCACTATCGAACCCGTAGGTTCATGACCGCACGGACAAAAGCTCTCCATACATCCCTATCCTGAGCTAATGTTTTCCAATCATTCCCTGTATAATATACTTCCCTCAAATCATAATCAATGTCATTCTTGGTCTACCAACTGGGCATTTTCCCGTTCGTGCCACATGCCCTGCTCATCGCAGTCTAAGAGACTTAACTGTTCTTATTATATCTGGCTTCCTGTAAAGACCATATAAGGTGTTCACTGTTATTAGTCTTCTCCATTCACCTGTCTGTTCACCTCTTTCGTCCAAAAATTTTCCAAAGAACTTTATTATCAAATATTTTTAATCTCCTTTCCTCCCTTAAAGTAAGAGTTCACGTTTCGCATCCATATAATATAACTGGTAGAATAATAGTTTTATATATTTTCAGTTTAACGTTTTTTTTTAAGGAGTTGGGACGACAACAGTCCTTGTAATGCAATAGCATGCATTTTTCAGAAATGAACCTATGTTTAATTTCTTTGTGCATCTCATTCCTATTTGTGATTATTGTTCCTAGGTATTTAAATTCAGTCACTTCCTCAAAATTTCCCTCATTTGTCATTAGGTGTTCATATCCATTATATAATGTATTTCTATGTGTGACCATACATTTAGTTTTATTGATATTTACTTCCAGTCCCAAGTTCTTAGTGTTACTCAATAGTGTGTGCGTGTTGGCCCTTAGTATCTCCTCGCTATCGCCTAATTATATTATATCATCAGCATAAACTAACAGCTTATTAATACCATTGAGTTGTAGGCCTTCTTCATCATCTAAAGATTTGATGGTGTGATCTAGTACAAAATTAAATAGTAGAGGAGATAGTGCATGTCCTTGCTTCAACCCATTGTGGATTTCAAAAGTATCCGTTAAGTGTTTGCCTACATGCACCCTATTCTTTGTGCCATTTAGACACATTCGTATAAGTGTAACTAACGGTTTATGAATTCCGAACTCCAGCAGGATACTATATAACTTCTCGCTCTTAATTGAATCATATTAATTTTTAATCTATATAAATATTAATGTAAATATGTGTGTGTGTGTGTGTGTGTGTGTGTGTGTGTGTGTGTGTGTGTGTGTGTGTGTGTGTGTGTGTGTGTGTGTGTGTGTGTGTGTGTGTGTGTGCAAGTATGCATCTGAAATGTTAAAATAGCTCTGTCAACATGTTTATTTTCTCATAACGAAACTGGATAGGTAAGATTTAGTAGACGGAAGGTAGATAGCTATATTCCTTGAACCAACAAAATGGGACCATAAATTCAATTTGCCCAGGAGTTGGTTTAATTACTGCGTGACGGACTTCCCATTTTTACTTTCGTTTCAAGTAAGCTATGTATTACAAAAAATGCATTACTGCTGCTACTGATAGATTAAATAATTTAATTCCAATATGAGAAGGATTTACTAATATAATTTATCTTGAGTACCTCAACTTGTTTACTAATTAAATTTACCATGGCTTATTCACATGTTGCTGAAACTCGGGTTCCCTTTGTGAATATTACAGTAGGCTACACGGTAATGTAAAGAGACAATGGTGAGGATAGCCCTGTGTAATGGAAGGGAAGCATGAACTCTTCGAAAGAATTGTGAAAGCTGATTAACAGCCTGCGAAATGAAGTTCATTCCCCGATCAATCGTCTCCACCATATGGGATAAAAAAAAATAGCGTAGAGTCTGTCGCACAGGAACTGCGTAAACAAAGTGAATTCCCCAGCTACTCCGTAGTCCAATGTATAATTGGATCATATGCTTTTTTGAAGTCTACATATAGTTGATGTACAGTATCATTATATTCCCATGTATTTTCTAAAATCTGTCTTATACAAAAAATCTGATCTGTTGTAGACCTGTTTCTTCTAAATCCATATTGATGATCTCCTAGAATGTCATGAATATAGGGAGGAAGTCTGCTTACTATTTGTTAGAATTTTGGTATGAAGTTGAAAGTAATGAGATTCCCCCGTAGTTGATGCAATTCGTTTTATCTCCATTCTTATACATTGGTACGATAATCGAGTCTTCCCATTCATCTGGAAGAGCTTCTTTTTCCCAAATCATACTAAGCAACCGGCGTATCTTGGCCATCAATTTTTGTCCCTCTGATTTTATCAGTTCTGCTGGGATCTCATCTGAACCCGATGCTTCTTACATCTTCAACTTTTCTATCGTCATTTCAACCTCTAATGCACTTGGTTTTGCGGCTAGCATTTCTGCTGTCTGTAAATTATCTCTTCAAAATCCTGTTCTGCATGTACATTTGATAGCTGATTAAAGTAAATTTTCCATTTATTTAATATACTCCTGGAATTTTAAATCATATCCTCATTTTCATTCCTAATTATGTTTGTTCTAGCCTGAAACCCCTTCTTCTCCATCCTGATTCCCAGATATAGGCCTAATTCTCTAATGTTCGTATGTTTTGCATTCATTTCAAGATCATTAATCTCCTCTCTCAAATATTCCCTCTGTTTACTCTTTAGTAACCTGGTGGTTTCCCATCTAATACTACCCAATTGCTCTAAATTTTCCTCATTTGGTTCATGTAACCATTTAATTTTTGCTAATTTACAAAATTATAATAACTCTTTGATTACCTTATATTACTTAAAATTATTTTACTCCGCCCCGTTTCGATCTCCGGTCGGGACAAGTTTCCTGCATTATGTTTTTTTTTCGAAGTTTTTTTCCTCACCTTAAGACAAATGTCAGGAAACTTTAAGACCCAATCGGTTCCCGAACATCATCTAGCCACCATAATGATGAATATTATATTCGCCATGATTAGTATGAATGTGTGTGTGTGTGTGTGTAAATGGTGTTTCGTCTTAATGTTGTGTTGCCTCGGAGGAGGCCCTAATATTGAGCTGATCACTCTTTCGGGGAGGTTCCCATGCCCTTGTGTAGTCAAAGAAGTATGTGTGTGATCCACAGTTTAAAATGCCAATGCCTGTCCCTATAGGTCGTGCCACTGTAAATTCCAAGTGGTGTGTGACACGTAAAAAGTACCTATAAGGTAAGAGGTTAATTTGAGTTAAAGAAGAAGAAGAAAATTACTTTATGTTACTTAAAATTATGCACCATATTCTATAATTATATGCATTATCAATACTTAAAGTTGATTTTGAACCATTTTTGAGGTTAATAGGCCTACGTATGAAGATAAAAACATTAAAATGTGTACCTGAAATATCAGTCGTTCTCTACAAATTAAAATTCATTAAATTAATTGATATATTGAATTATTATAATGAATTTTAATTTGTTGAGGACGACTGGTATTTCAGGTACAAATTTTAATATTTTAACTTTTTATGTGTATTATCTCATTAATCCGCATTCATACCTCATTAACACATTGGAATATCGCATCATCCTGTTAGTGGAATAATATAAGGATTAGTGTAAATAGCAAGTATTAACATACTAAGATTAATTATACATGGAAGAACACTGGAAAACGTGTATAAGTTTCAACAGTATGGCATGGAGAATTGTTGAATTTAACTCTTGTATCACATTGTCAAATAACTATTCTTCTTGGCTTGTAAATATTTTATTTAAATGACTACTGTAGTTTTGGTAAACACATTTCAGTAATGTAATATCTGTTTTGAAAAAAAAAAGATCTGACTTATGACTTTTGTTCTAAGAAATTTGAGGAAAACATTGTTATGACTTTGGAACTGGAGAATGTATTTGCTCTGAGGAAGAATTTGCACAAACACGACTGGAGTTGTTTGTTCTGTTTGCATGACGTCACTTCTGACATCTTGGCCAGGTAGAATAACAAACTCCACATTTTCTGAAAAACTGGAACAGCCGCTGTCAGAAACCTACACAGTTTACAAGAAAAAAAAACTTAGTCTTAAAAATGTTTTAATTATAATGTGCATATACATCTCATAATTATATAATATCAACCTCTCCTCCTCCCTCTCTCTCTCTCTCTCTCTCTCTCTCTCCCTCTCTATCTTAGTTTAACCTCTCCCTCTATAAGTACATTTACCAGCCCCGCGCTATCCGCGAAGAATGCAATGGCACGAAGTGTCGGGAGAGTATTTGAAAAACTGTGGATCACACAATAATAATAATAATAATAATAATAATAATAATAATATAATAATAATAATAATAATGGGTAGAAGAAAATGGAAGGTAAAGAATCGAATGATTCTAACGCCAGGATGTTTATGTAATATTAACATGCAAAATATGTACATATGTATGTAATAACATGAAGTAAAATATGTAAGATCACATAAAATTCCTTAAAATATGTAATATTAAAGACAATAAAATTTAATTTTATATAAATTTATATTAAACGATAACTTTATGATAGAACAAATTTGAAGGAATAGGACAGTTAAATACTTGACAACATGTTAAGAAGGGTATTGTCATGTTTCTACTATACAGTGATCCCACTACAGGTCTTAGGGATACTGGGAGGTTAAGGCTCACATCTTTCTAGACAATCGACAAGATATTTCAGCCTTGTGTGATATCCGTCGTTATAACAATTATTATAATAAGTTCTAGTATAAAATCATGACTAATTATTAGTCTTATATTTTTGATAATCCTCCACAATATAGTATGATATTAATTTTTTATAAGTTTTAGTCAACCCGAGAGTCATGATGCCGCCAGAAGATTAAGTTTAAAAATCCTGGCCCCATCGGGTCTTAATCTTCGATTTTCCAGCTTGTAGGTTATTGCCTTAACCAACTATACCATGGCTGCCCCCTAGTATTTCATTCATAATCAGAGTATATCTTGCTATGTGGATATACTCAAGTTTTCAGAGTCTTCCTGTATCTATGTTTATCGTGTTAAGTAAATGGAATTCTTTTTTTACCGTTTCTCAGCAGCTTTTGTATAAGTTGGAGAAAAAAACAGTTTCAGTGTACAATCAGGTATCTGAGTTTTTTAATGTAAACAAATGTCACAAATTTTGGTTTTAAGTTATTTTCCGCCTATGAAAATATATTTTTAATTAAGAGGCATAATATATAAATTTACATAAAAATCTTTAAAATATATAAAAATATGTAATTACAATCAAATATGTAAAATATATAATGATACATTTTCATATATCATAAGTAAGTTTTTAATTCGTGGACATTTATCAATTTTACCTATGTAGAAGCAAAAGGAAAGAATGTGTAATTACATACAAATCCTAGCCTTAATTATCACTAGAGACCGGATGTTAGGGAAAATGCCTACAGTTATGTATTATAGATAATGTAAAAGTGACTTCATATAAGTTCATACCGACGACCCTAGAGTTGTTTTCCATTAAGTTAATTTTGCCTATAAATGCCTATTTCAGCTTACAATGCCTATAAATGCCTATTTGCCATTTTTCTCGAAATTAACTTAGCATTTCAATGAAATTAATTGAAATGGACAAACTTCATGACATATATCTATTATTTTTTATGTTGATAACACTGAATTCAGTCTGTAGTACTCGTTCACAGACAGGTGCTTCAAAGACAAAGTTGTGCGACAAGTGTATGTGGCTTTTTTTAAACCTTTAGAACAGTTGTTTCACGATGCCTAAAGAACGGACAACAGTAAAACACAAACTGACCAATTTCGTGAAAGAATTTGGTGCAGAAATATTCTCAAGTGACATTGTTTTGCAAAGTGTGTAAAATTTCAGTGAATTGCACGAAGAAGTGCCATGTTTCGCAGCACGTACACACTGCAAAACATAAGTATGCTCTTTGTAAAAAGGCAAAACAAATTTCAAAATCATCTCTGATATCTTCGTATTGTATTGATAGCATATGTTTATATTCTTTACGTAAGGCTGTAAAATTTTATGTTGTAGTCCATTTTTTCTAAGAGCCTATTTTGATTTGAGTGCTTATATTAATGATTTTTGGTGCCCTTTTGCCTGCCTATTTTGAACTTTTTAAGTGCCTGACATCTGGGCTCTATTTATCACACAAGGACATAGAGGGCCTTCCCGGATGAATGGTCAGCTCAATACTAGGCCCACTTCCAAGACATCACGAACGTTTAAAAGAATACAAATCATTCATTTACACATTCTGAACAAGGCTAATACAAATTATTATTATGGCCATATGATGTTCGGGGATCGTTTAGGTCCTAAAGTTTCCCGATATTTCTCTTATAGGTGAAGTAAAATCCCGTGACATATGCCTACCTTCACCCAGGAAATTGTCCCCATCAAGGACCCAATCCGGTACCACTGCGTACGAGGCAACGACATTACCCCGACCAGAGCGGTGGATATATCAACATAATAACAGAAATAATAATGAATTAACAATTAATTATAATAAAACAATATATGAGCACAGATCTTCCCAAAGAATTAGAAATAAATGGAACAAAGATTAAAACAGTGGAATATTTTAAGTATTTGTGATCAATAATTCAAAGAGATGGATCATCTGAATTAGACATCGAAAAAATAATAATAGAGACTAAGAAAACTATTGCAAATTAAATTATATTTTATGAAGTAGGAATATAATCAAGATGACTAAAGTATTAATATATAACACATTTGTGAAGAGCATTTGGTGCGGAAACATTGACGTTGAAGTAAAAACACAGAAATAAATTATTAGTCACAGAAATGGACTTTTTAAGAAGATCAGCATGAATTTCAAAATTAAACAAAATAATACAATAAGAGAAATTATGAATGTAGAAAAGGATATTGTACAAGGTATTGAAGAAATCCAACTAAGATGGCATGAACATATAATGAGAAGAAAGGACACACAAACAAACAAAGAAGTATTGAAATGGATACCTCCTAGAAAAGGGAAACGTGGTATACCAAAGCCATCGTGGATAAAGGGGTTTCAAGACAACATGAAGAAGAGAGATATGACAGAAGCAGACACACAAGATCGGGAAGTGTGGAAAAAAATTGTATATTTTGTTTCAGGATACCTGTGTAAATAACAATCCTGATTAAAAAAATAACAGAAAATAAAGTTAGTAGTGCTTCATTAACGACGCTGATTTATAATAATATCAGTTTGGATGTGAAAGGAGTGATAAGTTACATTTTGCCCAGAGGCCTCTTATTTCGTATTTGAGGTTATTTTGTGTGCGTAAATCTAAGAGTCCAGACCCATAGTTTATCTTACTTCCAATGGATATTTAAAAACTCCGTCAGATAGGATCAACGTAAACGAAGCGAATTCCTCAACAAATCGAATTTATGATCCGATTATGCTGGTTTACGGAATATATCTTCACTTTGTTAATTAATTTATATACATCAGTTTCGTTGTGAAAAAAAACAAACATGGCGACCGCTAGAGTTATTTTTAAATTTCGACTTTCAGGTAAACGCCAACTTCTAATGGTCATATTTCACTGATTTTTGAAAAATAAATGTCTCGTTTTATTTCAATGGGATATACCGATTTTTATTTGGGAAAATAGAAATTATAACCGCTAGAGATATTTTAAATTTTAATTTCCGTGAATCCCCGACTCCTAATGGTCAAAGTTTGCTGGTTAATGAACTCAACCTTACTTTTTAATTGATTCCTATATACCAATTTAGTTCCTGAATAACAAAAATTGCTACAGCTTCAATTCTTTGAATTTGGCTTTATATCAGAGTCCAGAATCAGAGGTATAGACAGTAATTGGAATTCCCATTGTTCTGTTAAATTTTAGATTTTCGTCTTGTAGAAGTTTGTTAAATGATTTTCTTTTTAATTGAGGCTGAAAATAGTTGGAATTTGGTCAATTTTACACCCACATCTCTAGATTGTACATGAGTTCCAACCGTGATGTTGAAGCCGAGACCCTGTTTTAAATCCATCTACATCTATCTATAATGGCATAGCATTGATCCTTCGTTAGGAGTTAATCGACCAAGTGCATGTAGTTACTTTATTTGTCCATAGATATCATGAGTGGCACGCGGTCAACACACCGACTCAATGAGACATCTAGCAGGCAACTTAAGATATTACTAGGATGTTTGAGATCTGTAAATTTTGCTTAGAGGCCTTCTTATTCAGGCTTAAGAATATTTTACAACCTTGAAAATCTTCAGACTCTGGACCCACAGCTTAGGGTCCCTCCCGGAGGACTTTCTCCTTGGATTTTTCCATTCTAAAAAATCCCTCGACCGCGGCCGGGTTAGAACCTGCGACCCTCGGAACCAGATGCGTTAGTCCACCGCGACCGACTGTTGTTAGTGATAACAATACAATTTCAATATTATTAATTGAATATTACGTTGTAATTGTTTTAATAAAGATGTATAGGTACGGTTACTTATTACAGAGAAAATATTAGGTCTAATTTAGGGTGTCCATTCGTCCCGTTTTCCCGGGACAGTCCTGTTTTTTGGGAAATGTCCCGCTGTCCCGAAAGTTTTCTTGGGGACGCTCAAATGTCCCGCTTTTGGGATGATCTTTGTCAATGCATTTATGAATGGCGCCTTTCGTTTTATTCTTTATTATATAATATATAAAAATTAATGTTTGTTTGTTTGTTTGTTTGTTTGTTTGTTCGTATTTTATGCGCGGCCACACCGTTCGTCCTATATTGATGGGGCTTGTTGAATAAATGTTCAGGAGATTCCTGTGATGAACATAGGCTATAAGACGATTGTGATATTCAACTCCTTCTCCCCTAAAAATCACCCTTTCTTGTGAAAAACGTGAAATAAAGTCCCTATTTTGAAGCTTAAATGGCTTACGCTGCCTAAACCATAACGAATACTTCAAATTAATGTACACAGAATTGAATATCTCAAAAAATCTACAAAAAAGTCCGCGACAGCATATGTTTATCTTTTACCGATAACTCACAATAACCATTTTTGTCTTTTTATTGATGCCAAGAAGATCGAGGTAAGACGATTCCCGGACAAGCGTCCTCCGTCCTCTGCCATACCGTTCATCCGATTGAGATGGGGCTTTTTGAAAAATGTTCAGGAGACTCCGAGGATGGACATAGGCTGTAAGAGAGTTGTAATATTTAACCCCTTCACCCCGAAAAATCATCCCTTGTAGTGAAAAACGTGAAATAAAGTTCCTATTTTGACGCTTAAATGGCTTACGCTGCCTAAACCATAACAAATACACCAAATTAATGTACACAGAATTGAATATCTCAAAAAGCTCTACAAAAAAGTCCGCGGCAGCAAATGTTTATCTTCTACGGATAACTCACAATAATCGTTTTTGTCTTTAAAGAACATCGGGATAAGCAGATTGCCGGGCAAGCATAACAGCGCACGGCTGGTGGTAAAACATTAACATTTATTTAGGAGTAGCAGCGCACGCCGGGTATTAGCTAGTAATTATAAATATGAACGTTAGAAAGCGCCAGTTGTATGACCACGATGCATTGTTTGGTCTATAATTTTTGTTTTTTACTCTCATATATTGGTAACTGGTACATTTTTCAAATTGTCAATCCATGGCCAGTGCAGCCAATGTCCGAGATTTCCTGCTGATTCTGGCACTTTGGCAGTGGAGAAATACAATTTTAACTTGGATGAAAGAGATTTAGTTAGTGGATTTTTATACCTTGCAGGGATAAATAAATATTTTTAAACGTTAATAAACAATAACTTTGGTGGTTTTTGATTAATGTAGCTGAGTAAGTAGTTTTAATGGATAATAAAAAATATGCATAGCTTATATATGCAAATTGTATAATTGGTTTCATCAATTTTTGAAACTTCCTTTTATATTTTGTTAATGTCCCATCTTTTTTTTAAATGTCCAAGGTTTTTCCTTTAATTCATTTTGTACATGACCACTTTTATATTGAAAGTATTATGGACACCCTAGTCTAATTTGAAAACTTATTTAAATACTCCAGCGGCCCAAGTTGGATTCTCTGTGGAGTAGGGGATTTTAAATATCTGTCTTACAATAATAATAACAATAATAATAATAATAATAATAATAATAATAATAATAATAATAATGTATTTTAAATTGATAACGTTAAGACCGTAAGGTCTTGTTTTCCATTTCTCAAAGGTTAAATTATCCAGACTATTTAACTCATGACTCAAATGGGAGTCAACGACCAATCACAATAAATTTTGTTTTACAGCCAATCACAGTCGTCTTTCACCTCAAAATTTATCGAAATCTGTTTACCAAAATAAAGAAAGCTCCTCCTTTTTAATATTTTGAACAGGTCAGAGCATTATTTTGCAGTGACTGACTCTCTAACAAATATGTTGAATGTAGCAAATAATGAACAGATTCCTTCGACCTGCACATTTGATAATTGTGTGTTCATTAATTGTGTTTTTAAATACTGATTTTACTGAGTTTTTTCCTAAAGAAATTAATTAATAAACTATAATGTTGGTTATAATATACAGATTGATGTGTTTCATTTTTTTTTCTCCACTAGGGTGCATTCTTACAATATTGCGATCCTATTTGGCAATAAATAATATGATCAAGTTGCAGTTAAAAAACAAATGAAACATAACCACACATCTGTGATTTGTTTTTAAACATCGTCATTTACATTAAATATATAAATATTTTAAAATAACTATATTTAAATAACGATTTTTGAGTAAATAGCTTAATTTAATTTGTTGAATAGTCCTAACAAGTGCCACTTTTGATTTCCAAATAATCTAGATAAATTGGAAATCACTTGCGACATTGCTTACAATAATAAAAAATAAGAATTATCTACAACTCAGCTAATTAATAACACATTATAAACAATATAGAGATGATTATTCTAGGTACATATTGTTATAACTGGAGTTGTTTCTCTGTTCTCAATTTCCACTTCCTTCTGTCTAAGCTATCATCATCTTTCAATCCTCTTCCTTCCATGGCTTCCTAGATATTATTATTCCCTATGTTTAGGTCGTCCTAATATATTTCTCCCTGATGGTATTCATTCTAAGATCTTCTTTGGCCATTTTATGTTTACCAACCTAATTGTGTGTCTACGTCAATTTAACTGTTGGTTCTGTATTTTATAAATAATGTCCCTATCTCCTACCATAATCTCTCTTATCTGTGTCGTATTTATCTAATCTTGTTTTTCTACAGCTTAAAATATCCATCTCGGCTGCTAGGGGTTCCTTCTTTAATCTCTGCTTTACACCCCATACTTCAGCTCCATACACTATAATACTTTTCCTTGTACTTCTGTAAATATGTATTTTTTTTACTTTATCGTATTTCTTTCCCGTAACATAGAGATTAAATTTTTGTTAATTTCCTGCCATTATTTATTCTATAAAATATATTATTATTATTATTATTATTATTATTATTATTATTATTATTATTATTATTATTATTATTATTCAAATCATTTAAACAATTATGTAAGCTGATGACCAAATCATCTTAGCAACATCTGAAGATGAATTATAGAAAGCTTCTTATGAATTAAATAAAATAGCTCAGAAATATGACATGAATATATTTACTTCAAAAACAAAATCAATGGAAATTTTGGGTAAATATGTACAAAGGGTTAAAATAGAAATAAAAGGACATATAATAAAACAATTAACTATCTTGGAAACATGATTTCGAAAATAAAATAAAAATATTTATATATAAAATAACAAAAATATTCTATTCTATAGTTATTCTGCCAGAGGGCAGGTCTTTCACTGCAATTATAGCATTTTCATGCTATGCTTTGCAGCTTTACTAAAGAATTATTATAGGTGTGGTAGCTTCCCGTTGCTTTCCACACCGGTGATGATGATGACCGGATGATTTTCGGGGACCGCTTCCTGACATTTGTCTTACAGGTGAGGAAAACCCCCGAAAAAAAACCTCACCCAGGAGCCTGTCCCGACCGGGAATCGAACCGGGCCCGCTGCGTGACAAGGCAGCACGCTACCTCGACACCATAGAGGTGAACTCGAAAAATATAATAAATTAAATGACACAATAAAAAGATTTTTTGGAAAATCAATGTCAACAGAAACCAAGTTAAAATTACATAATATTATTTCAAAACCAGCACTTAAATATGGAAGTGAAGTTTCGGTCCTGAATCAGAGAAATAAAAATAAATTGCAAGCAGCACATATGGGATTTTTGAGACCACTTCTTCAATCCACTAGGTTAGATCATCGAAGAAATATTGACATTAGAAAAAATTGAAAGTTGAAAATATATTAAATGACATAACCAAATATCAACAAAATTGGAAACAACATATTTTGAGAATGGAAAGGGGAAGACTACCCAAACTATCTCTATAATATCAACCACAGGGAAAGAGAGATTTGGAAAGTCCAAAACGTAGATGGATTCGCCAAGATCACCTTGAGTAAACTACAGGCGACAGATTCTACTAAACTGTTCATGATGATGATATTTTTTTTTTCAAATGCCCCAGGTTTTCTTTCGACATTCCTGCTGTTGTCTCCTGGCTTGGCGTACTTGTAACCCACTTCTGTGGTTGGGGCGCCTAGAAGGCGGGGTTACGTTTCCCCGATGATATTATGGGTGATGATGATGATGATGATAGTGGTGCGCTAGGAGAGTCCCTAATCCTAAGCTTACTCTAAGATGAATATGAATGATGATGATTGCGATGGCCATATGATTTTGGGGATTGTTTGGGCCTTGAAGTTTTCCTGACATTTGTCTTACAGATGAGGAAAAACCCCGATATAAACCTCACCCAGAAAAACTGTCCCGACCTGGGATTGAACCCGGGCCCGCTGCGTGACAAGGCAGCACGCTACCTCGAGACCACAGCGGTGAACTTATTATTATTATTATTATTATTATTATTATTATTATTATTATTATTATTATTATGTCCACCGTTTAGTTTCGGGGTATCATCGCTGCTTGTACGTAATGGTCCCGGGTTCGACCCCGATCGGGGCAAGTTTACTAGGTGAAGTTATTTTTCGCAGTTTTTCCTCACCCGTAAGACAAATACTAGGAAACTTTAAGGACCGAATAGTCCTCGAACATCATCTGGTCATGTTACCATCTTTATCGTATTCGTCAAGTTTAGTAGTAGTCAAGTTTAGTATGAATGTGTGTGAATGGTGTGTTTCGTCTTAATGTTGTGCCACGAGTGATTTCCCAATTATCGATAAATGCATGAGTCACAATGTGACGAGATCATTTATCTAGAGGATTTGGAAATCAAGAGTGACATTTGTTAGGACTATTTAACGAATAAAATTGAACTCTTTACTCACAAATCATTGTTTAAACATAGTTATTTTAAAATATTTATATATTTAATGTTTTCGGCGATGTTTGAAAACAAATGAGGAACGTTTGTTATGTTTAATTTGTTCATCACTGCAACCAGATCATATTATTTATTGCCAAATTGGATCGCAATATTGTAAGAATGCACCCTTGTGGAGAAAAAATGAAACACATCAAACACATAACCAACACTATAGGCTATTAATTCATTTTTTTAGGAAACAACTCAGTAAAATTAGTATTTAAAACACAGTTATTGTACACACAATTATAAAATGTGTAGGTCGAAGGAATTTCTTCATTATTTGCTATATTCAACATATTTGTTACAGAGTAAGTCACTGCAAAATAATGCTCTGACCTGATCAGAATATTAAAAAGGAGGAGCTTTCTTTATTTTGTAATCAAAATTCGATAATTATCGAGGTAAAACACGACTGTGATTGGTTGTAAAACAAAATTCATTGAAACACGATTGGTCATTGCCTCCCATTTGGGGCATGAGTTAAATAGTCTCGGAAAAGGCCCTGGCATTAAGCTGACCACTCATTCGGGGAGGTTCTCAAAGCCTTTGTACGGGTAAAAAGGTATGTGTGTTATCCATAGTTTAAATCCTTCTCCCAACAGGTAGCACCACTGTAAGTCCCGGGTGGCGTGTGGCGTGTAAAATGTATCTCTAAGGTGAGAGATTAAACTAAGTTAATGAAATTAAATTTATTATTATTATTATTATTATTATTATTATTATTATTATTATTATTATTATTATTATTATTATTATTATTATTATTATTATTATTATTATTATTATTATTATTATTATTATTATTATTATTATTATTATTGTAAACTCTTGTTTCTCTCAATGAGACTTAGGCGCTCTCTCCCTACAGGGAAAAAATTGAACCATACTAATTTAGTTCCACTTATTTTCGGATAGATGTCATTCAATGGCCCCGGGGTCAGCGTTCCGTCTCATATTGATATCTAGGAAAACATGGTAGTACTAGGATGGGAAAATTCGATAAATTTTGCTTAGAAGCCATTTTATTCAGGCTTAAGGATCTTTAATGTGCCTGAAATTCTTCAAACTCGGAACCCAAGGCTTAAAGTCCCTTCCGGAGGACTTGCTACTTGGATTTTAACATCCTAAAAAAAACCCATCGACCCCGGCAGGGTTTGAAGCTGCCACCCTCGAGACCAGAGGCAAGGAGTTTAACCCCGAGGCCGAGTATTATTACTATTATTGTATTTATTATTATTATTATTGTATTTATTATTATTATTATTATTGTATTTATTATTATTATTATTATTATTATTATTGTATTTTATTATTATTATTATTATTTATATTATTGTTATTTATTATTATTATTAATTATTTTATTATTATTGTATTTAGTATTATTATTATTCTTTATTAAATTATTATTTATTTATTATTATTATTATATTATTGATTTATTATTATTATTATTATTATTATATTATTTTATTTATTATTATATTATTTTATTATTCTATTATTATTATTATTATTATTATTATTTTATTATTATTATTATTATTATTATTATTATTATTATTATTAAAGAACTTATTTAAATAATTGACTTGACAATGAAAGTACAAAATATAAAGAATAATAAACATATCTCTAGAATGTAAGTAGCCTATGGTACAATATATTGCCTAAGGAAGTGTTGGGTAATCTTTTTTTAAAACTGTAATTGAATCAAGCAATTTTGTTAAAAGAGGGGAGGGAATTCCAGAGACGTGTAGCCGAAACAAGGAAGGTGTTCGAAGTAGAAGTAGAATAAGGATGTTTACGTTACGGTGGAGAGATAGTGAATGGAAGCGCGTTGAAAAGTAAAAGGCTGAAGGTGGGCAAAGTGTGTATCAAGAAGCAGAGGCAATGTGTCTTACGCATGTGCCTCTTGTTTGGAGTTGTCTATCAGTGAACTTGGTATCTTCGTAATACACTGCGTACCTGTTTAATGTATGCTCCCTGTCTCTAGGTAACTGGTCAAGGATATATGTCCCAGGGAGTGTAAGTCATACATAAACTAGGAGAATAAAAACAATGAAAATTAATTTTATCCGCTCTTTTTTCTCTTATGTTTATTGTGTTCATTTCCTCCTCACTAAATATTAATCTGTATTTTAATAGCTAAGACACAGAATATAAATCTAACCATTCATATTTCATATTCGTGCATGTGTGCCGGCGAGAAAACCACGCTACTCGCCACCATTTGTACGGGATCGTCTTTTGTTTCCGTTGCTTCTATTAGCGTAGATCTGATTACCTCCAAGGTTATTAATCACAAAGCTACTTGCCCTGGGCCCATAGGAGGCAAGAATTGATTCATCTTTCTTTCCTAGGCGTTTTAACATTACCTAATAATAGTTCTCAATACAACAGAGTGACTTAAAATAAGAATGTTTTCACTATAATTATCAATCGATCAGGAAAGCTAGACAGAAAAATAAAGGGAGCTGGAATGATCTCCTAACTGAGTGACTTTCCGTATAGGATATCTAAACAGCTACGTGCACATAAATCATTAGAACATTCATTTATAAAAATGATATTTAATGTAAACAAGAGATCTGAAGTAAAAACATAACCAAGATAAACATTTGATCATTCAAAGAAATATAAAGTGAATAAATAAATGATAATACTTCTACAGGACAAAAAACCACATCATACCACATACCACACTCATGCTAGAGTCCAAGCCAGGGTGGCTTCTTCCCCGGTCTTCAGGACCAACATAAATTCCGCCACTTCGCGGCTCCAGACGACATTGTCCACTTAAAAGTCCGATCCCATCCCGGAATGGACAGATGAATAAATGAAGAAAGAATGATGAATGAATGATAACGTTCTCGCTGTGCATAACGTATTTGAAGGTTCCGAGGTAGAGGGGAGATGCGCCGTAGGAACAGCGCACCAGGAGAGGTAAAGAGGGAGAGTGGGGGTAGATGCATAGAGAAAGGAATATTGGCATAGTTCATGAATCTTACAGTCTAGGGAGGATAACGACGCTGCAGTAATGAGCCGAAAAACGCACTTTCGGTTCTCATGGTTGTGAGTTTTGGACTCTTACCAAAAGAAAAGAGGAGCAGACTACATAACGGTGAGCTACAATATCTTTATAAGGAACCAGATATAATAATAACAGTTAAGTCTCGTAGACTGCGATGGGCAGGACATGTGGAAAGAATGGGGATTGAAAGAGGGGCATGGAAGCTTCTTATGTGAAAACCAGAGGCGAAATGTCCACTTAGTAGGCCAAGAATGAGGTTAGAGAATAACATTAACCATGATTTGAGAGAAGTAGATTATACAGAGGATGATTGGAAAATATTATCTCAGGACAGGGATGCGTGGAGAGCTTATGTCCGCGCGGCCATGAACCTATGGGTTCGATAGTACCAGTGAGTTAGTTAACCAAAAGAGAAAAGAAATCCATATAAGCAGCAGAAATAGATTTTGAAGAAGTGTAGCCAGTTATACGTTTTTTGTTAGCGCCACATTGTCCTATACATCCCTCCTCATCACACTACCTCGAAATATTTTACAGTTTATTTTTCTAGAACATGGAATTCTCTTCCACTCTATATTAGGGATTGCCAGACTTTACCATCTTTCAGAAATAATTTTAAAATAAAAATATTATCAGAAACATCTCACTAATATTATTTTTTATCAATTAATTATTTGTTTTTCCATTATTTAATAGTATTAAGAATTAGCAATATTTTACCTAATGGCTTATATAATATATCCATCCATCCATCCATAGTAATTCTGCATGAGGGCAGGTCTTTCACTGCAATCATAGCATTTTCATGCTATGCTTGCAGCTTTACTAGGGGATTTTAGGTGTGGTAGCTTCCCGTTGCGTTTCACACAGGTAAAGGGTGATGATGATAAGGGTGATGGCCGAATGTTTTTCGGGACCGTGAGAAAAACCCCGAAAAAACCTCACTCAGGAGCCTGTCCCGACCGAAAATCGAACTCGGGCCCGATATAAGATATAAACAATATTAATTACAGTTTATTACTTTCTTTGTACTTTTTTGCCTTTCATATATAGTAGATTCGAACTGTTATTCCTTTGTGTATATATTGTTTTATTAGTTTTAATTTTAATTGTCTTAATTTTATTGTATCTTTAGACATTATTTTTATTATTATTCAGTTTAGCCAGATAATTATTGTTTAGTATGTAATATTATTGTAATTGTATGTATTTAAAAGTAAGATATGTTTGTCCTGATGCCTGGAACAGAAGGCCACATGACCTTAACTCCATCAGGCCAAATAAATAAATTAAATTAAAGGAAAAACGAAGATATCAGAAACTATTTTTTTTTTAATTTAAGGTTAAAATGGAACCATATAGTAACACTTGGAAGGAGCATGTTCGAAGAATGAAAGTAGATCGAATCCCAAAAAAATGATTTTAATATATATGCCAGAAGGTTAAGAGATGGATTTTAACGCCTCAATTGAAATCTCATCATCATCAATAACAATCAGGGATTAGGTCATTGGCCTGTTCCGTTTCATCATAGAAATTGGTCGCTCCATCGCTTCTTACAAGGGAAGTTCTTATATTGGACCAGTTGGATTGTAACAAAAATTGGAGGATATGTTAGTTAATGGACATTAAATATGATGACGTTAGTCATTTTGCTGCAAATTTAATAAAACTCGTGTTATTTGTCATTAAATTTCAATCGCGTCTCATTGACCGGTTCGTAACGGCACGGTTGCTCAATGCAGCTGGTTTCAAGCACAGGTGCTACTAGCGGTGCGAATAACGTAAATATTAGTTTCCCTCCTTCTTAACATTAATAACTATTTTTTTATTACTTTATACAGGTAGCAGAGCACTGTATACTTTTATTTTACTTGAAATTCAGAACCGGTTATACTTCCGTGTACTGGAGTAACAAAAACAAATTATAATTTACCATAACATCATCTCTACCTTGGGACTGGGTGTGTTTCGTGTCCAGTTGTACCCAATGGGTTTAATTCCTCAAAAAAAAATCAATGGTCATAATGAAGGTCTTCGATGAAATGGTTATTAGTTTTTACGAACACCATGATCATCTGATGATGGCAATCCTGTTATATGTGGCACATTCACTAAAACCAATGTCAAATGCATTTTCAATCACATTTGTGAATCTCGTTGCACTTTGGTCCACGTTATAGCAAGACTTATTCCAAGCATAAATACGCATATCTTTAAAAATATCCGCTGACAGTTGATTATATACAAGGAAATGCAGTTTTATAATACAGAATCTATCAGACATTTTCACGTCACCATCTGATTTTAGACGCACATATTCTTCAAGTCGTCGCACATATATCTTATATTGACGGGAAAAAAAACATCAAGTGGTTGTATATATTTGGTGGCTCCTGCAGGAATAATTTTCAGCCTTACAATTTCATTGGGTAAACAGTCCTGTAGCAATTGTTCGTCCACGAATCGCGTATTAAAAGTGAATCCATTTCAATGTTTTCACTAAACACATGTTTTAAGAATGTTTTCAAATGTTCTTTTTGTCATTTTTCCACTGGCACTACAGTCGACATACACATTTGGAGGTGTATTCTGTTCTATCTTCTTCTGAACTTTGGGCCCAAATTTGTTTTTCCAGTAGGTTCTTGAAAACAGAGGTATAACCTCTTCCCAAGTTGCCCACACATTGAAATAAGAACATCTATCGTGTACGAATGTGCAGTTCCGTGGGTTTTGAACTGTAGCAACTGTGAGCTTTTTGCCTTTGACTGCCAGTGTTCTGTTTCCTGTCATTTCGTAATTAAATTGACTTTGGTCACAGTTCCACACATTCTTTGTTGGTATGCAGTTTTCTTGAATGGTCTGATTAACGTCTCTTACAAATTTATTTGCACTTTCAATAGTTTGAGTTTCGTTTCAATACCCTTGACAGTGACAAATTGGGTAATTTTTCTCGAATAAATATTGTTTCTTTTTTTGAAATTTGAAATGAATGTATTTGAAGCTTTAAATTCATTCAAACCCAATTACTTCGCTCGAAAAAGAGCCCACGATTGTAAATGTCAATAGTGCACTGTCAATCCCTGATCTCGAGAATCTCGAAACTTATTAAGGATGTAGTCTTTAATTTGGGCGATTTTTTAATTGTGAAGCTAGATAAGATGTTTTATTTTCTATATAATTCAAAACTGTTCTTACATTTCGGTTATTAATTAATGATGGCCATTTGTTTATTATTTGTGAATAGGACTTCGGGCCAGATTTCCCTGACATCCTATATTCATGAATGTTTTCCAAAGTTTCTTCAGAATAGGCAGACAGTACGTTAGGACGTTTAGGTTTTTTAACAGGAGACGGCTCAAAGCTACTTGAATTGTCACGTTCCTCACTGGATTCGTTGGCAATTTCAAAGTCTTCAGAACATCCAGCCTCTGTAAACTTCTGACTGCAAATAGCATAGTCTTCGAAATCTAAAGTATTTTCACTAACGTCCTCTAACCCATTCCAATGTTTTTGTTCTATAATTTCTACCAGAAAATATGTAAACTGGCCATCCTCCAATTCAGGTTCTTCTTGTTTTTCAAATGTTTCCTGAACTATAGATTCTAACGTAGTTAAGACTTAAAATGGATTTATTATGCCCATTTTATTCTTTTGGTGAAATATTTTATTGACTCACAAGACTGTTACCTGTAAATGTACACATTTACGTGTAAATATACTGTTATGTCCTAAAAATGTATTAATTTACACCATAAATATGCTAATTAATAAAAATACAAATATTCTATTGTCCTTTCAATTTATTGAGTTTTTTATGTTTAAATAGAAACAATTCGTATATACTGTACAAATACTCGACTGCGGGAGTGGAAAAAACATTCACACTCCGGTGCGCTGCTCTTCAAGTAACCGTGCCGCTCCGTTGCAATATTTATTTCATTAGTTTATATCTCTCTCTCCCTGTCCCTTTTTTGTTCTTCCCTCGTTCACCACACTCTCATTTTCTATTTTTATTTTATTTTTCCGAATGTTTTACTTATTTATTCTGTCATGTACCGATGCCAAGCTTTTTTTCTTGTTTCTTGTTCCTTATTTCCTATTAAATATTATGCATACTATTGAAATTGCAGTGAAATGACTAATATCACGGTGTTCAGTATCCTTCATTCAACATATCCTCCAATTTTTGTTACAATCCAACTGGTCCGACATAAGTACTTTCCTTGTCCTTGTCGTCCTGAGTCTCTTCGCCCTGTGGTTCTGTAGTTGAATAGCTTAAGAGATAGTCTTTTGTTTGGCATTCTAAGGAGGTGTTCATGCTAATTATGTTGCTATATTTCGATAGTTTCAGTTATTGCTGGTGTGTTGAGAGTTTTGCGGATATATTCATTTCGCATGTGGTCATAAAGCTTAAGGTGTTAATAACTTCATTTCTGCAGCTACTATCCTATTTAATTTGCCTGTAGTAAGAATCCAGATTCCAGAGCCATAAAGTAGAGTTGGAAGAGCCATTGTTTTATAAAAAAATTTAGAATTGTATCTGTATCTGTGGGCTTACTTTAAGGAGAAAATTTTTTTATTATTCCTATAAGGGTTTTTTTTTTTGCAATTTTATCAATTTTATGTCTATGACTTTACATGTGTCGTAGGAAAGGTTGCACCCAAGATAAGTAAAGTTATTAACTTGTTCTATTATTTGTTGTTAATATCAATTTTAGTTCGTATCGGTATTTTCCCTTGAAATGCCACAGATTTTGTCTTACTCACCGAAATTTGTAAATTATAATCTTGGGTTATATGTGACAATCTATGTAATGCTCTCTGTAGGTGATCTTCAGAATTAGTCAATATTACTTAATCATCTGCATGTAATAATATGATGAAGGTCGGCCATCAATCAAAAAGTCTGATTCTAATTGGTTTTGCCTTAATTTTATGACTTTATTCATATGTAAATTAAATAGAAGAGAGGAAAGAGGACAGCCATGTTTTACAATTGAAATCTATGAGACAAAAATAAGCTTTAAATGCTTAACCAGTGAAATTTCATTGATATTTCATAATGTTATTTATCTCTTAGATCCCTATGGTAGTTCACCTTTCCTTTTTTTCAACGTAATTTTTTTACAATTAAAAACAAAAGATGATTAAGAGACCGATGGATATTGATTTTGACGTCAAAGGGTAATTAATTAGGTGTCGATAACTTGCCACTAAGGGAGTTCAGTGACATCTGCTGGGAAATCACAGATTTGATTTTCACTTTGTAATATGGTAACTGAATATTGTAACAGCTACGCAAATTACATTTAAAAGGTGAAGAGAACAAAGCGACCCATTTTCCATATACAGAGTGTTTCAATATAAGTGTTACAGACTTCTAAGGGTTGTAGAGGGGACTTAGTAGATAAAGTTTTGATAAGGAATTCATGTCCGGAAATGTGCCATTTCGATGTAAAATAGATTTGAAGATCGAAACACAGTAGGCTTATAACGTGCGTCTTGTGTTTCAGAATAAGTATTACAGGCTTCTAAGGGTTGTATTGCAAGTTTGGTTCCACGTGGTAACCTGTTGTTCATAAGATAAAAATTAAAATATATACCTATTGTCAGGTGCCGTCGTCCCCAACTGTGTTAAAATATTATATTTTAATGTTATTTTGAGGTCTTTCGGAAGTTAACCTCCATCATTAGCAGGGTGAGTGTCTGCTACTAGTTGTTGTTTACGACGTTGTAAATTTGAAATCTCGTTAGTAATAACTTACTTGTTTTAACGATCTCGTATAATGCGTTGTACGACTGGGGTGTGTTCTCATTGAATGGTAAGGTATTGTTTATTTCTTTTATGATTTCAAGGTCTTCCAATATATTTATCTTTGCTGAAAGTTTTTCTTAGTGAACTATTGTTAGAGTGTTTTCTATTGGGTCCATTCGGTGACCAGCGTTTATGATATGTTTGGCACAGTTTCATTTACCACCCGCGTACATAACATATTTGAGGTGTTCCTTGTATATTGTACTAAAATTTCTACGTGTCCTGCCTATATAAATTGTATGACAATCTTTACATATTAGTTTATAAACTCCCATATTATTACATTTGTTGTATTCTTATATGCTACATTATGTTGTTTAATTTGTTTTCTATTTTGTAAGCTATCTTTATGTTTTTGTTTTTTTTTTAAATCTATTTAGTTTTGTGGTTTCGTTGCCTGTGTATGTTAATGTTATCCATATTTTATTATTAACAGGTTCTCTTTCAAGTTTTGTTATATTATGTATTTCTTTTTTTCTTCTTTTTTTCTATGATTTGTTTTTAAAACCGTTACTTTTTGCCATGTTTTTAATATATTGCAATTCTTTGTTATAATTTATTTTGTTTAAGGGTAATTTTAACATTCTGTTAATTAAACTATTAAACGTGCTGTTTTTTTGTTGGTATGGGTGTCTAGATTTGTTATTAATGGTGAGCATATTATTTGTAGATTTGCGGAAAATACTTATTTCAAGTTTTTTTTTCTTTTTTATGTTTTTCATTATGGTGAGGTCTAGATCGTTTATTTTGTTATTAAGAGCTATCTCCTCTGTAAATTCTATTTTATTATGCACAATGTTCAGTTCTATAACGATTTCCTTTTTTTCTTTTTTTTTCTCTCTTTTTTTCTGTTCTCATTCCCATGAATAATCATGACGTCATCAACATATATCCTGATTAGTTTTATATTAAAGTTATTTATTAATTTTTCATAATGTTTATTTTCCAAATCTTATAAAAATATTTCCGCTAATATACCTTATGTGGAAGATCCCATTGGGATTCCATTCTCTTGTTCATATATGTCGTTATTAAATTGGAAATAATTTTGTTTCGTTATAGTTTTTGTGACTGTGTATAGTTGATTTATGTATTCTAAGTTCTAATTACTGTTTTCTAGTTTAGGTTTTATTATGTTTAAAGTTTCATTTATTGGAATATTAGTGTAGAGATGCTTTATATCAAATGACGCCATTTTCGTATTATTGTTGATTTCTATATTTGTGAACTTTTCTGCTAATTCATATGAATTTTTTGTTGTGTATTGATTTTTTTTAAGTTTTTGAGCAATTAATTTGGAAATTTTGTAGGTAGGAGCGTTTATGCAGTTGACTATTGGCGGCATTGGATTGTTGTTTTTATGTATTTTAGGTAAAGCTTTCATTATCGAGATGTTAGATTGTTACTTATGAACGTATTTGTATATTTATTAGAAGTAGTAATAATAGGCACATATGCCCCAACAAACGATGCATCACAAGTAATAAAGGAACAATACTTTGAAAAATTTACTGGATTGGTAGAAAAGATTTCTCAAAAGAAGGAATTAATAATTATGGGAGATTTGAATAGCAGAGTTGGAAAGGGGACAGGTGACATAGTTGGTTCATATGGAGAAGATATTGATAATGAAAATGGACAACGTTTAAAAGAAGAATGCAAAGTGAATGACCTGATTATTATGAATTCGAAGTTTAAACATCGGGACATCCATAGATATACGTGGTAACAACGCACTAAAGGTCTACGATCGATAATTGATTATGTAATAGTGAGGAAACGGAGAAATATTATAGTTCAAGATGTTAGAGTGAATCGAGGACCCGAATGTGGAACAGATCATTATATGCTGTCAACTAGGATAGTATGCCCTATAAACAGGCAAAAGGTAAATAAAGATCAAAATATAGAAATAGAAAATGAATTAGAAAAATGTAGATATAATCTACATTTACTATAAGATGAGAGTATTAAAAATCTATATGCCCAACGCCTCACCGAAAAATTAAAATTTGATGAAGATTGGAACTCTGTCGTTATTTATGAACATTTGGAAAAAGATATACATGAAGCAGCAAGAGAATCACTTGGTCTGGAAAATGATAAACACCATAAAAACCATTGGGTGAATAAGGAAATACTTGATATCATAACAGAAAAGAAAAATGCATATGAAAAATATTTAAGTTCCAAGAAAGATGAAGATTATCAAAGTTATAACATACTTAAAAGAAAGGTTAAAGCTGAAGTCAGGAAACATAAAAAAGAAATGTGGAATAGGGTATGTGGAGAAATCGAGCATACAGTAGGCTATTCGAAGTCAGCCCAAGCATGGAGGACAATTACAAACATGCGAAATGATAATATGGCAAAGAGTTTTAATTTAGTACCAATGAAAACTTTTCAGGAATATTTTTAAATGCTTTTAACAGAAAACTAGGAGAGAATTTATAGACTATGCTACACTGGATAATGGAAAGGGTGACTTAATAGAACCTATAACAGAAGAGGAGGTAAGAAACGTGTTGAGAACAGAAAAAAATGTAAAAGCGGCAGGTCCAGGAGGAATAACCATGGAACTAATTAAATATGGTGGTTCAGAAATTATAAGAATTTTAACTAGACTTTTTAACCAAGTGATAGAAGGAGATCCTATTCCAGATGAGTGGAAGTTATCGTATATTAGTGTAATATACAAAAATAAAGGGAATAAAAGAGATCCATCAAACTATAGAGGCATCAGTGTTATGGCAGCAATTAGTAGAACGTTAAGTACAATTATTAAAATCAGATTGGAGGAACTAATACAAAATAGAATATCAGAAGAACAAACAGGTTTCACAGCAGGTAAATCGTGCCTTGATAATATATTGTGATCAGGCAGATTACGGAAAAGATGTTGGCTAAAGGAAAAGAAGTTCATATGGCATTTATAGACCTGGAAAAGGCATATGACTCTGTACCCATCAACAAGCTTTGGGTGGCAATGGAGAAGTTTGGAATATCTAAATCTCTCATACATTTTATAAAAAGAATGTATGATTGTAAAGCAAGTATTAAGGTTGGAAATAGAATATCCTCAGAATTTGATATAACAAAAGGATTAAGACCAGGATGCGGGATGTCACCAACATTGTTCAAGATATATTTAGAAGATGTATTAATGAAATGGAATAAGTCATGTAGGGGAATGGGAATCAACATTAATGGCCATTTACTGCAGAATTTATTATTCGCTGATGACCAGATTATAATAGGACAAGATAAAGAAGATATAGAATATATGATCAGAAAGTTTGTCGATGCATTTAGGGCTAAGGTAGGTGGACTGAAGATAAATTATATTAAAACAGAATATATGGTAATCGGTGGAAATTCAGAAGACCTACAAATAAATAATATGATAATTAAACGTGTTGAAGAATTTAAATATCTTGGATCTATAATAGATAAATCTGGGTACTTGTGAAAAATATATTATTAACAGAGTAAATTGTGCAAGGAAGGCGATTAGATCCCTGAATGGTCTTTTATGGAATAGAAATTTGACCAGAAAAACAAAAAAAGAGATTATACAGACAATAATAGAAAGTATAGTTACATATGGATCAGAAAGCTGGACAATAAATGAAAGGATGCAGAAAAGAATCTTGGTGACAGAAATGGATGGATTACGGAGAAGTATGAGAATATCCAGGCTACAAGATATTCGCAATACATATATCAGACAAGAAATGGATGCACAAGAAACTCTTATCGATAGGATAACAAAGAGAGCTCTACAATGGTATGGACATGTACAACGGATGCCGGAAGACCAGTGGCCTAAACAGGTGTTGGATTGGATGGTACCAGACAGAAGGAGAAGGGGAAGAAGTAGAAGAGCATGGTATGAGGGAATATATGATGCCATGATGAAGAGGGGTATGGAAGATGGACAATGGGAAGATAGGAATCTCTGGAAAGCAGGAATCAAAGGCAAACTGCTGTAAAGTGGAAAGCCTGTATTAAGTATTAAGTTAAGTAAGTATTACCGGTACGTATAATTATGGGACATGTTTTTGTTAATTCTTTTAATGTTCTATTAAATTTAGCTGTTGGATCTTTGTCAGCTTTTTAATTCATCTATAATTGTTTTGTTTTTTTCAGTGTAATTGTCCCCGTTCATTAATACTGTTATGTTGCCTTTATGGGCTTTTGTGTGCATTATGTTATTGTTCTTGAGTTTGGATTTTAATTTACGATGGTGTTTTAAATTATTTTCTTCATTACATACTGTAGATAAAATTTCATTGATGGTGTTAGCGGCGTCATATCTTGCATAGTCTTTATTATTTATTTGTAATTTATCATTATAAAATAAATAAACAACACCTTACTATTCAATGAGAACACGCCCAGTCGTACAACCCATTATACGAGATCGTTAAAAACAAGTCAGTTGCTACTAACGACATTTCAAGTGTAAAACGTCGTAAACAACATCTAGCACAGGCAGTCATCCTGCTGATGATGGAAGTTAACTTCCGAAAGGCCTCCAGATAACATTTTAAAATACAATATTTTAACACAGTTGAGGACGACGGAACCTGCCAACAGGTATATATTTTAATTTTCATCTTATGATTTGACGGAATTTGATATGAATTGTATTAGTATTAACTTGTTCGTTGCCCAAAGTGTACCTGCGACGCATATTTTCATAAACACGCCGCACAAACCTGGTGTGTGCTCAATAATTTCTGCTGTCGCAAGAATTCGTGCAAGATCTTCCTCCGACTCGACAGGTTTAGTACAACCTCTAGAAGTCTGTAATGCTTATAATGAAACACAATACACACGATATCAGCCCATTTTGTTTCGATTTCCAAACTTATTTTAAATCGAAATGGTACGTTTCCGAACATGGGCTCCTTATCAAAACTTTATCTAAGTCCCCTGTAATACTTACTCTGAAACATCCTGTATATGAATTTAAATTAATAACATATTTATTTTGAAGTTAACCTGTTTACGTAATATCAATATAATTGTGCTGTGGAAGGTTTGGAAACACGTGAACAATTTCCCATAAGTGTGACATGAATTATCTTTTCCCGCTTTGTGCCTTATTATTTCTCAGCGCTTAACATTTTGAAAGCAATGCAGCAAGTTTATTCATACATTAGCGTTTGAAAGGGCCGGAGTTCCAAATCCAGATCCAACCAACCTGACTGAGGTTGTTCTTAATTTTTTCTCAATTTTAAAATGGTGTGTTGCGCCGCTCAGAGGCAGTGAATCAGGGTTCGATCCGCGGTCAGAACATGTTCTTGGATGGATTTATTTTTCTCCTCGCCTGTCAGAAATAGATAAGTCGCATATATTGTTCTCGAACACTATCAGGCCATCATTATCATCCATACCACATAGCTTTGCATAGTACGGGTGTATGAGTGAATGGTGTGTCTAGTTTTAAACGTTCGTGTAGTCTCAGAGATGGACCTGGTATTGAGGAAATTTCTTCAAATGGACTTCGAGAAGAAGTCTACAACAGTAATTCGCAGATTTTTTGCTGATTTTTTTAATTAAATTGCAGTAAGAAGTCATCTGCACTACAATCTCCAAAATAAGTTAAATTTAACTTAACCTTTGTTAATACCTGTTTCTGGTATGATGTAATCATATTTTTGTCCATTTAAAGAGTCTTTAGTCTCTGAACGAGACGAAATAAATGAAGAAAAGAAGGCATGAAAAAGAATGTAAATCGTTGTTCGGAGTAGATATTAATACTATCCATCGAGACTCGAACCCAAGACTAGATGTGCCCGCTGTGACCTTGGCCTTTGGATGATATTGATCGTATGAACTTTATAAAATGTCTTGTCGGAAGAATAATGGGCCGACAAGTGAGTTGTGAAATTTATTTTTCTGGCACAACTCCACAAACTGGCCGCACCGCAAACCACAGACCAACAATAATTTCATTAACTAAAACATTCCATGATATTTTATACTTTACTAATTTCCAGAAAATATTGAATCATTTATGTTCATCGAAAGTAACCATTAAGTTTGAAATTAATTCCGACATTAAATTTAAGAAAGTTCATCGCACAGGAACTGGGTAAACTAAGCGAATTCCTCAGCAAGTCGAATTTATGGTCCGAAATTACTGTATGTACAGTTTTTAATCTAACGGTACAATACTTAGCTTTTGCCAAAGATGTTGTGCTTTTAACCAGAAATGTAAACTGACTGGATGAAGTTTTAACCCAATTGGAAATTGAAGCACAAATAGCTGGATTAGAAATCAACAGAACGAAAACTAAGTATACTCAAAATATAAATCCAAACATAAATACCGGTAACATTGTTATAAATGGATCCAGTTATGAACAAGTATCTGTTTAGGTTTAATATCTGTGATATCTGGTAAAAATGATAAGTATTAATGTATATAAAGGGAAAAAATTACTGCTGGTAATATATGTTTAAGAGCCCTTGATAATTATTATATACAACTTTCTGCATTAGAGGTTTGCCTCAAGAACAAAGTGATACAGAGAATTAATTTTTGGAATTGATGAAATACATTTTGTAAATACATTTTTAAAAATTTCAAATTGAAGGCCTAATTGAAGTATACATACTGTAAACTAGAAATGTTGTAAATATGGTTTCCTAAAATTGAAATTGATCCACTAATGGCAGCGATGGCAATTTTAGAAAGATACACTCTGTCCAAATCTAAGCAATTCTAAAATTTGGCTAAGAATCCTGGAATAGTACCTCTTGCCCTGATCATCAATCCTGTGACAGTTATACTATCTAATTGGTATTTATGTTTGTAATAGTCAATTGTTGGCTTTCTTTTCAGAGTCAACTTCCTCAGGTTGGCCACTATGAGTCTCAAAACGAATTGTGGGATCTAATAACATAATTTTAGAAGATGGTCTAAATGCAATAATATCTATTCGTATGTTACTTCCATTAGTGGCCACACCATGAACTTCCTCATAAACTGTGTATCCATATAATCTCGCAAGGCTTCTGCCAACATATTTCGAATAGTATGGTGCCGAATGTTTCTCAGTGATTCACCAAACGGACAGGCCCCAGGGACGTGTGCAAGGGTTTCGTGCTCTCTGCGACGTCTACAGAGGGTATCATCCCTAGACCTGCCCGGCAAAGAACGCACCGCCGCGCCGATACAGTGGCTTGCCAAGGTACATATCTAAGAAAGTCTTCTTCTTCTTCTTCTTCCTTCCTTCCTTCCTTCCAAGTATTAGGCAAAGGCCTGTTACGATCCTATAGAAAATTTTCCCTCCAGCGTTTCATAGGACGACCCAGTGATCTATCTAAGAAAGTAAAAGTTAGATTGTATAAAACCGTCATAAAATCTATCATATCCTATGGAAGTGAAGACTGAACACTCTCAGGTAGAGGGGCCTCTATATTATCTACCTGGGAAAGAAACATTTTAACAAAGATTTATGAACCAATTTGTGACAATGACATGGCGAATAAGAACAATTGTAGAACTTCAGAGCCTATACAGAGATATTGACATTATCACAGACATAATATAGAAAAATTGAATGGCTGGGTCATGTCTGTAGAATGTACACTAATCGAATGCCTAAATGGTTTTAAACTCCAAACTGGATGGTAAGAGAAGGATTGGTCCAGGTTGAGATGATTGGATGATGTACAGGAAGATTTAAAACAGACTCGAATCAAGAACAAGAAATCAAAAACAAGTGATCGAAGTGAATGGATGGCTGTTAAAAGGGAAGTCAAGGTCAGACTACAAGGACCGTAGCACCAACAAAGAAGAAGGATGGAATATATTTATTTTGTTAATTAAGTCGTATGTATCCAATTTAGTTGTTATAAAACAAATATGACGGGCCCTAGAGTGATATTAAACTTCAGCTTTCAAATAAACATCCGGATTTGGTAGTGCCAATATATTACTTAAAACTATCGAGTATCAAATGGAAGAAGTAATAGTGGATTTATTAACATATTCGTTAAATAATTCCTTCCGACTTTAATACTTAGGCTTTTTAGTGTTTTTTTATGATGAACAGGGAGCTGACCTGATGCATGACCAGTGCCAGATGATTTTTAGTCAATGTTTTCTTCCTCTAGCCTTTGTCAATCCAATGACGAACTGTGAGGCAGCAGTATCTGTGCCCTAGATAAGGGGCCCTTAGTGGGTACTACCATTATCAGCCAGGCGAGCTTAACCCTGGTTCTTTTAACAAGGCTGTTTCTCCTCCCCCTGATCCTTTTCCAACCTGACTTGGAACTGACTTTGGAGGATTTACCTAGAAAAACATTGGAATGCTGTCAACCTGCAAGAAGAAAGAAAGACCTCGAAACTCATGGATGTAAGAAATTAGAACTGGAATGAGAACAAGAGGTCTGGAGGACATGGAGTGGATAGATAGGGACGAGAGGAGAAGGAAAATAAAACTTTAGGCACCGAAAGATGTGTAAAATCATTGAGAAATCTGTATATTTAAAAAAATCGTTATTATCCATTGTATTTACAATAACGGTACACACGGTCTTGTTTCACCGTTCGTGCTTTAATACGAGTATATTCAATAGCTAAAAGAAACGTATGTATCTTATTCCCTCAATTTATTTTCGACTGCGCCCTCTATACTGTTAGAAATATGGCTGGAAGTAAACTAAATGCTCAAAATGTTAAGTACGAGTTCTTTGGGATAATGTAATAATATCGTGTTCAGCGTAATAAATAGAAGAATGAGATAATGCACATAGTACTTTTGAAGATTTGACATACAGGCTATAAAGAATGGCATACAACCCATGAATAAAAAGTATTATTAAAATTAATATTTTACGATGGAAATATGTTTTATTACAATCTACATAAAAGTATAAAAGGAACTATCATCATCATCCATACAGGTATAAGGTCATGTGGCCTGTTACGGTCTCAAAGAGGAATGTTTCCATCCAGCGCTTTTTTGACGTTCCAACGGTCTTTTGCCTTGGGGGCAGTAACGAAGCATGGCTTTTGGAATTCTATGAGATGGCATTCGTTGAAGATGGGCTTTCCAGTTGTTCTGGTAGTTTTGTATATGGTGGAGAATGGGTTCTACCTCCAACTCTTCCATAATTTCCTCATTTTTTTTTATGGTCCCACCTTGTATAGCCTGCTGTACGGCGCATACGCATCTCATTTGCTGTTATTCGGCTTTCATCTCTACTTCGTATTGTCCATGCTTCACTACCATATCTTAATACTGGTCTTGCGAGAACCTTATAAAGCCGTAATCTTGTATTCTTTTGTACTAAAGATGGTTTCATTAATCTGTTAATTATCCCCGTTGTTTTTGTGAAATTTGTGATTTTCTTTGATATATCAGCTTCATCTTGAAATGTTAAATTATAACCCAAATAATTAAATTAATTTACTCGTTCTAAAATGTCATCGTCCAAAACAATTTTGCTAGGTATAGGTTATTTCCCACAAAAGGCCATAACTTTAGTTATACAGGAAATATAAATGAAATATATATTTTTTTTTTGTTCAATGCCACCTGTTTGTCATTCGACATTTCAGGTATTCTCTCCTGGCATTGGCGTATTGTAACCCACTTCTGAGGTAAGGGAGCCTGGAAGGCGGAGTTACGCTGCCCCAATGATATGATGGGTGATGACGAAATGATGCGCCAGGAGAGGCATATAAATAAACTAAATTAAACCGCTAAAACTGAAAAATATAGCAGCTTGTACTTATTCAACATTTGCTTTAGCCTGTCCCACCATCACAGGGATAAAAATAAATAAAAACTCTCTCTCGGCTCCAAAACCGCACGTGGAGGTTCAGGGATAGGAGGCGATTGTTTTACAACTTTCACTACGGAGCGGCATTAGTAAATATGCCTTATATATTTTAATACATTAGTAAGCAGACTTACTCCCTATATTTATGATATTCTAGGAGATCATCAATGTGCATTTAGAAGAAACAGGTCTACAACAGATCAGATTTTTAGTATAAGACAGATTTTAGAAAAGAAATGGGAATATAATGGTACTGTACAACAACTACATATAGATTTCAAAAAGGCATACGTTTCAATTACGAGGGTGAAGTTATATAGTATCCTGCTGGAGTTCGGAATTCCTAAAAAGTTAGTTAGACTTGTTCGAATATGTCTAAATGGCACAAAGAGTAGGGTGCTTGTAGGCAAATTGTTTTCGGACACTTTTGAAATCCAGAATGGGTTGAAGCAAGAAGATGCACTATCTCCTCTACTATATTTAATTTTGTACTAGAGCGTGCCATCAAAATCCTTTACAGGATGAAGAAGGCCTACAACTCAATGGTGTTAATAAGCTGTTAGTTTATGCTGACGATGTAGTATTTTTGGGCGATAGAGGAGAGATAGCCTACTAAAGGCCAACACGCACACACTATTAAGTAACACTAAGAAAATTGGGACTGGAAGTAAATATCAATAAAACTAAATATATGGTCACACATAGGCATACTAAATACATTATATAATGGAAATGGACAGCTAATGACAAATGAGGGAAATTTTGAAGAAGTGGGTGAATTCAAATACCTAGGAACAATAATCACAAACAGGAATGAGATGCACAAGGAAATTAAACATAGGCTCAATTCTGGAAATGCGTGCTATTATGCATTACAGAGACTCTTGACTTCCCAACTCCTTTCAAAAAACGTTAAACTAAAAATATATAAAACTATTATTCTACCAGTTATATTATATGGATGCGAAACATGGACTCTTACTTTAAGGCAGGAAATGAGATTACGAGTATTTGAGAATAAAGTTCTTAGGAAAATGTTTGGACCAAAGAGAGATGAACAGACAGGTGAATGGAGAAGACTGCATAACAGCGAACTACATGTTCTCTATAGGAAGCCATATATAATAAGAACAGTTAAGTCTCGTAGACTGCGATGGGCAGGACATGTGGCACGAATGGAGCATGAAAGAGGTGCATGGAAGCTTCTTGTACGAATACTAGAGGGAAAACGCCCAGTTGGTAGACTAAGAATGAGGTGGGAGAATAGCATTAACTATGATTTGAGGGAAGTAGAGTATACAGGGAATGATTGGAAAACATTAACTCAGGATAGGGATGTATGGAGAGCTTATGTCGGCGCGTTCATGAACCTACGGGTTCGATAGTGCCAGTGAGTTAGTTAGTTATATTTTATGCATTTAGGAAGTAAAACTACGAGGTTTCATTTAATATAATAAAATGAATCAGCTTTTGCACCTCGCCTACAAGAATGCCGAACGTCAAATCCACAGTCAGAAGTCAGTTGACAGTGAAATCTAATTTGCTTTCGAAATCGGTCTTGAGTTTATACAAAAATATGAGATGATGTGTAAAAACTGATACATTTAGGGCCTATTTATTGTGTCTTGTATACTTTGGATCGCAAATTACAGTTTAAAAAAAAGTATAGTTCATTACTGAATTTAATTCTATTGATTAATATTATTAACCCTTAAATTGGAGTGTAAATTATTTAAATGTGGCGGACCGCAGTTAAAACGTAATCATTCATATCTGTTGTATTATGTAATTTGATACACATGTCTTATAAGTAATTTATACTCGCTGTTTTTCTTCCGTTTTGTCTTGTCTTGTAAGCCCATGTTTCCCTTAACAGAGATTTAGGCGCTCTCCCCCTACAGGGAAGAATTTGAACCATACTAATTTAGTTACACTTGTTTTCGTATAGATGTCATTTGAGTGGTCCATGGTCAGCGTTCCGCCTCATACCGACATCTAGGAAACCAAGGTAGTACTAGGACGGGAAAATTCGGTAAATTTTGCTTAGAGGCCTTTCATTCAGACTGAAGGATTTTTTACGAGCCTTAAAATCTTCAGACTCGTGACCCATGGCTTAAAGTCCCTCCCGGAGGACTTGTTCCTTGGATTTTTGCATTCTAAAAAATCCATCGACCCCGGTCGGGTTTGAACCCGTGACCCTCGGGACCAGAGACAAGGAGTATAACCACTAGTCCACCGCTTTATTAAAAGAAGTATCAAATTAAATTAAGTGATGTATCCTATAGGATATATTGCCAATTTAAGGGTTAATATTGTGATTTTCACATGTAAATTGCTGACGTGAAATTTAATGTATTTTCCTTTCGTTATTACCCGTTATTAGTGAATTCCGAAGGAATGAAGTCATTCAGGTGCTATGCATCAAAATATATATGAAAAAGTTTTCAAATCTTCATCAATCCTTCTTATTATGCACTCAAAGTAAAATATATATATATATATATATATATATATATATATATATATATATATATAATCTAATTATAACGCTATTTAGACTGCAATTTTTTTGGAACCACCAAACTCGGAACAAACTTACTGGAAATATAGTTCCACCTTGAATTTGATTCTGTGTCAAATAAATCGATGCGAGAAGGAAGCACGGCGTGAAGTGTCTTGTGAATGAAGAAGTACATTCATCACACATTTTCACGCTACAGCCTTGATTCATAATTTCTCCGATCGATGGCGTTCAAGTTCATTAATATGTAATTTAAAATGTAATCATATTAGTAACTACAACTTTTATAAATACAAACAATCGAATAATGATAATTGCTATGGTGTAGGAATAGTTTTGTTACCTCTCCAGCAGGAGCCTCGGGTACGTTTCCATTTGGGTTGAATTTTCTGATTAAGCTGTTCAGTATTTTCCTCCACTATAAAAAAAATAGCTGCAAATTCATTCAGTCCACGTAAAAAAATAAATAATCTTCGTTCTTTGTTGGACCGTCGAACCAGTAGGTTCATGGCCGCATGGACATAAGATCTCCACACAACTGCGTCCTGAGCTAATGTTTTTCAAACCCCTGTACAATTTACTTTCTCAGATCATAATTAATATTGCTCTCCCACCTCATTCTTGGCCTACCTACTTGGTGCTTTCCCTCTGGCTTCCACACAAGAAATGTCCATGCACCTCTATCATTCCCTTTGTGTTACATCACCAGTCCATCATATTCTGTGAGATTTAATTGTTCTTATCATGTCTGATTTCCTTTAAAGATCATGTAGCTAGCTGTTATGTGGCTTAACCATTCACCTGTCTGTTCGTCCAAAATTTTTTTCACGCACTTTATTTTCAAATTCTCGAAACCCAATTTTAATTTTTGACATCTAGCAATGAAAAAAAAATAAACTCCTGAGCCGGAATTTTAACCAGAGACCTCTAATTCTATACGTTAGCTCGCTACCAACTGTGCCACTCAAGCATCCTAGCACAAACATTTATGTGTGTGTGTGTGTGTGTGTGTGTGTGTGTGTGTGTGTGTGTGTGTGTGTGTGTGTGTGTGTGTGTGTGTGTGTGTGTGTGTGTGTGTGTGTGTGTGTGTGTGAATGGCCGCATATGGCATTCAATTTAAAAAATTGAATCAATAGGAGCAGTTCACCTGATACGGATATTTAAAAATCGCTCTAACGGTCGCAATTTTCGGGTTTTCGCAATAAAGCTCAATATATACTATTGAAATAAAACTAGGAAGGTATTCTTAAAAAATCAGTGAAATCTGAATTTTAAAAGTGGAAGTTTACTTAAAACTTGAAATTTAAAAAAGAAAAATCTCTGTTTGCCTTAACTGCGGTCTGACACATTTAAATAACTTATTTAATTTACGGATTTAACAAAACAAATATAATACTCCGTGAATCAGCAAAATCAGAACATAGGTTCAACCTGCTGAGGAATCGTCTAGTTTACGCAGATCCTGCGTGACAGAATTTTTATGCATGTGAATGGCAGAAACTCTTAAGGGAGGTCCATCCTGGACTGTATTGTTAAAGAAAAATAAGCGTACTATATATAATAAGCTATTAGTGAATGACATATTTTGTCTTAAATATCAGAATTATTTCGGAGGTGGCTTCGACATTGGGGGAACCTGTCCATGTCCTTCAATAAGATTCCCGCCAAAATTATTGATCCTCTATATTCCCCTTAACTTCTAATTATATTTCTTATTATTTTGCAGTAACTTATAAAGAAGAAGAAGAAGAAGACACAAATATGAAAATGCAGAATTTTCAACATATTTGTGGAACAATCAGACGAACACTGAGGAACAAAGTTAGAAATGAGACGCAGCTAAGATTTCACTCAACAATAGCACTACCAGTGGCGATGTATGGAAGTGAGGCCAGGGTCCTACATGAAAAACACAAAGGCAGAGGATATGAGCTTTCTACGGGCGGTGAAAGGTTGTACAAGAGAATAACATATTATAAATGAAAATATTAGAGACGAACTAAAAGTACAACCTCTTCTTCAACAAATATAAGAACACAGGAACAACTGGAGAGAGCATCTGCAGAGAATGGCAGAGAATGGCAGAGAATAGGATACCAAAGATGGCATTGATCTACAAACCTGGAGGACGAACATCGGTAGGAAGACCAAGAAAACGCTGGGCTGATCAATTGTGAGATCGGAACAGGCAGAGATCTAATCCGTGAAAGAAGATGATGATGATGATGATTATTTTGCACCTATATTTGTTATGTTGTCCCTGAGAGGGAGAGGTTAAACTAAGGCAGAAGGAAAGCGACGGATATATTATTTTTACAATAAATTCTTATAAAGCTCTCTCTCTCCATTGAAATTCGTTATGCCTGAATATCATAACCAGCTCCATGGAATTGCAATTATTCCATAGAATGGAAACGTAAGCGTCTTATATAACTATGTAGCGGGTAGAAGGTGGCTTCATTTAATTTGGAATGTTGGTATTTCTTTGTAAGAGCAGCTTCTCCATGTAAAGAGCTGCTCTGATTAAATACAAAGCTAATAAATTCAGTTCTCAACACAGTCTGCTTCAAATGTCATTCTAACTTTACTCTCAGAATTTTCAAAGACGCAGCACATTTTAATTAGCAACTTCAAAAAAAATTGTAACCAATATTTCTAACGGGATTCTATGCGACATCCCATCTTCATAAATTCAAAACAAAAACAAAAAAACCGCAATAGCAGTATGTGAATAATCAACGTTATTCTTCTTCTTCTTAATCATAATTTGTAGGATTTTCATCCTCTTTATTTCCAAAATCACACCTCAGAAGAAGACGTATTGGATGTGCATTCACTGTTTATCCATCTCTTGGCTGGTCTTCCTCTTGTTCTTCTCCCGTCCATTAGTCGGTTGTCTTTCATTCTTTCTATATGACCTTTCCAATAGTTTCGTCTATCTATAATAAATTTGGTTATCTCTTGAATATAATATTTGTCCCTAATTTCTAGGTTGTCTATTTTATGAAATAATGTTTTCTCCTGAATAGTTCTTAACATCTTCATTTCACACGTGCTTATTATTAGTTTAGTTTTTTTTGTTGTTGTATCAGCCCTAGTTTCTGTCGCTCCATACACGATAATTGCTCGAACTATCTTTTGTATATGCGGGTTTTCCGTTCTATTGACATATATTTGTTACGCCAATAGAAAGCAAAACCCGCATATACAAAACGATAGTTCTACCAGTTATGGTATATGGAGCAGAAAACTAGGATTGATACAACAAATAATAAATAATCTAACGTTATTAAATTAACTAAATATTCTTATCAAGAAGATGTTAATCTTAAAATCTGTAGGCTGTATTACATGCTCCCTGTTCAACTTGAAAGTCACTGTCCTATACCTTATCCGCTCTTAGAGTGATCCTAACATAAACAAACACCAATTGTATCCTTACGCCATTCGCGCCACATTGGCAGGAAGCACAAGTGAAGTATATAAGACACTGATCGTTGAATGTGGTAGATTACAATAAAGCAGCTGAGATTTTTACTAAACTTGTAAAATACATTTAAAATATTTGTTTTTTACCACTAGTCAAAGGTTTCTCAGATTTGTGTTTTAAAAATTTAGATGGCGACACAATAACAGAAGACTCGACACCTTCAGCCTTTTGTTGCATTACAATCGACTGAAGCATGACTCAAATGCTTCATCCATATGTAATAAACTATTTTCAATTATAATTATTGATTAGAAATATTTTAGAACGTTTTCTATGTTTTGAATAATGTTATTCAGAGGACATATTTTTTATTTAATGAAGGGAACTAGTTTTTCGCGTGCTTACTGCTTCTACATCGTATGTCGGTGTCAATAACCAATGAAAAGCGAGCAGGTCACATGGTTTTGTCTTGATGAGGATCACTTTAAGAGCGTATAGCCTTTATATTTAAAATTAATGGCAAAAACAGCCTTACGATCCGCGTGAGGAGGTGGTGAGCAGCTGTTCGGCCTCCCTGAAAGTAAGCCCCGGGTTCCAAAACGGAGTCCATTTGCCCCGGATAATTTGGATTTGTATGAAATGTAGCTATGTGCTATATGTGTATAATGATACATGGCTTGTGACGTATAGCTCTGCTCTGTTATTTTTTGAGGATTCGAAAATGTAATTTTTGCGAATTTTATTTTGGTGAGCAGCTGCGTTTTATCAAAATATTATTTGAAGCTAACTTGTGTATGTATTGGTGATGGATGGTGACCCATCCATCAGCCGATGAATTTTAATAATGTGTGTTATGAATAAATTATTATATATATTGATAATAATGTTAATATTGTGCCTTGTTTAATCGTTTTAATGTTTTGTGTTTATTTTAGGAAACTAAAATGAATGTATTTTTTTTCAATGCCCCAGGTTGCCATTTCGACACTTCTGGTGTTCTCTCCTGTCATTGGCGTAATTGTTACCCATTTCTGAAGTTGGGTCGCCCTGGAAGACAGGGTTACGGCTGCCCCGAGGCAGGAGAGTTCTTATTCCTAAACTTAATCTAAGGCGAACATGAATGATGATTATGATGGCCACATGATGTTCGGGAACCGTTTTGGCCTTGAAGTTTCCTGGCATTTGCCTTACAAGTGAAGAAAAATCCGGAATAACCTCACCGACCGGTGATCTAACCCGGACCCGCAGCGTGACAAAGCAGCACGCTACCTCGAGACCGCAGCGGGTACAATAAAATGAATGTGCTTAATGATATTTTTACCTGATTCACACAATTTCTTTGAAATGTCGGTGTAAATTATTATCTAGCGAGAACTTGTTTGCATTCATATAGGCAGGAGGTGGAGTGGGTTCACAAACTCATGTCGTGTGTTTGCATTCATATAGGCAGGAGGTGGAGTGGGTTCACAAACTCATGTCGTGTGTTTGAGATCAATTTATCAGCGCGAAACAGATTGTTCGAGCCGGTTCTCTCTGGTTACAATAATTGACTCACGCTACGCGGGTTACGGACTTCTATTCAAGTTGAGGTTTCATGCCTTTCATACATTATACGTTCCTTCTGCATTAACAGAAATATTCAGTATTCCAACAAGATCCTGACTTCAAATCCCCAGTTCTGGTTAAAATCAACTAGTTAGTATTATTTTTATGACCGGCCTCATGGACTAGTGATCAGCGTTTCTGACTACAGTTCATAAAGACTCGGGTTCAATTCCAGTCGGACAATAGTAATTATTCCTTAAAGGGAATTATTCCTGTGGTTGCCCATGGTCTGGATTTTAGGTTAAGATTAGGTTAAGAACTCTTCTGGCGCTATATTATAATTTATCGTCCATCATATAATCGGGGAGAACTTTAACGAAACAAATATAATTTGTGGGAAATAAAACAATTGCAATGGTTTCGACATAATCTCCCCTCGAGAAGAGCGATGTTACATTGAAGATAAAATGCCAGATATAAAGTTTTGAGTTCGATGTCACAAATCGGAGGAAAAGAAGAGGGGAGACTTAAGAAGACAGAGATAGAGAGAATTATGAATTTGATGGACAGGAGACTGCAGGATTGTGACTGGAAGGATAGAAATGAATGGAGGAAGTGAATCAAAACTTAATATTGGGCACAGGAAGATGTGTAAGCATTTAAAACCTGACATAAAATAAACATATCACCGGGTAACATAAGTCCGCCTTCCAGGTGTCCCAATCTAAGAAATGGATTACAATTTCGCCAGTGCCAAGGGGAAAAGCCAAAAATGTCATAGAGACAAAATTATTTAATGACGCTTTTGCAACATCTCAGGTCATTAGCAGCGCAAATAAAATCTGGTAAAGATATTTTGCTCAGAAATCAGATATTTCATGCTGTGCGTAAATCTATGAGGGATATTTCATAAATCAAACACACTTTTTTTATTTACACGTTTATTATTTTTCAATACGTATCTGTTTACAGTCCTTCAATAAAGTCTCACTGCTTATCTATGACATAATCCCAACATCTCGAAAGCTCTATTATCCATCCAGGACACCATTTCTCTTCATCTGTCGAATTTCTCGGGTAACGGTGGTAGAAAGCTCTTCCAGAGAAGGATAACGACGTCCATTCATAGGAACAAGTCGAAGTCTGGTGTGCTCATGTCCGGGCTGTAGGGAGGATGCGGCAACACTTCCCGTACGTATTCTCACAGTCTTTGGGGTACAACATTGCCGATATGAGGGTGAGCATTGTCGTGGAGAATTAATGGCCCAGTCTCGAGCAACTGAGGTCGACCTTTGTGCATTTTTCTGTGCAGGTTTTGCATGAAGTTACACCGCTGTGACACTTGTTCCACATGGGACCCTATCTGTCACGATGATTCCTTGGTGATCATAAGTAAAAATCATCATTTGCTTGATTTTTTATTGAGCGTGACGAAATGTTTTTGGGCGTGGAAAATCTGAAGTTCTCCACACATTGGACTGTGATTTCATCTCCGGTTCAAAGTATCTAATCCACGTTTCATTAATAGCGACAATTTGTCACAAGGATCCTTGACCTTCGGAGTCGAATCGTTGTTTGAGCAAGGCTTCAATGTCCAGGCGTTTCTGCTGCTGTTCAGCAGTCATACAGTGTAGGACCCATCTCGCAGAAATGTTTCTGTTCTTCAAATCATTTGTCAGAATACGGAATACTGATATTGAGGAAATTCCCGTAGCTTCAGAGAGTTCCTCACAAGTCACAGGCGCTCTTTTTCAAGATCATCTTCCACAAGTTTCACACTTCGTTCATCTGTTGACTTTTTGGCCTTCCGGTCTTGGGTTATCGGCTATGCTCATATGACCACCGCGAAAACGATTAAACCAACGTGAAACTGTACAAGGTTCCACTGTAATCTCACCATAAACTTCACTTAACGCACTGTGGATTTCTGTCGGATTTTTGCTGCGTAAAGTTTCGATGTTAATGTACGACCTCTGGTCTTCAACAGTCACAATACCCGAGTCGACTGCAGGTCCATTTCTACCTCTCGCTAATTTTATATTAGAGTACACAGTAAAAAAAAATATATATGTACTTATTCCTCAAGCTCCCAAGTATATCTGACGTAATTGCCATTGTTGTTGCTTCATGCAATACGCAACAATACTAACCTGTGCATTATTTATGAAATGTCCTTCGTATAACACAAGACCCATGGCTTTAGTTCCATTCCGAATTAAAGCGTATTTAGATATTTTATGACATAAAGAAATCAATGACCACGATTTGGATTTGAACTTGAGAACTCTGAATTAGAGGCGAACATGGTAATCACTAGCGGCTGATATTACATTCTACCATGATCCATTCCATCCTCAAACATCATTTCATAATGCATTATATTTATTTATCCAATGCCATCACATTTTCTTACGGCATTTCATTTCTGGCAGTCTCTTCTATTATTATCTGAGGTTAGAATGTCTAGAAGACGGAATTACATGACATGATGACTGATCAAATGATAAATGAAGTTGCTATTTGTGATTTCCAGATCATGAACAACCACAGAAAAATTTTGTTAGTAGCCTATATTTCTCCACGTCGCATCGCAACAGTGTTTTAGGAGTACGATTATTTCCTTACAAGTGGTGGTTCAGTTTTGGATTCTGGTGATGTTAAATTTGGTGGTAATTTTTTTTCAAAACTTTTCCCACCTGTAATCAGTGGCGGAGGGTCCATGTTAGCACTGTTAGCCGGACTAACACTATCAAACGTTAAAATTAAAGTATTTGATATTTAATCAAAACGAAACATAATATCGGGACGAGATACAACAATGCATTGATAATAGTCTAAATGTAAACAATAGCAACTTAATAGTATATATTGTACGCTTATAAACTGTAGCATTCCAATACTATAAAATGTGTTTCAACGTTTTCAACCCCGACACTGTTAGCCGGCTTCTCAAGACTTACATGGAACAAGACATTGAGAATTAGTTGCGCAGACGCATTCAAGCTGATCGGTAATACATCGTGCTGCATTTCTAACCGAGTAATATGCTGCCCAATGCTACTCTACGGCTGCTCTGTTAGCGCTCCAGAAACGGCTAACAGCGAGAGTTCAATAAGTGATGTGTGGAGTTGACTGTATAGATAGTGCTTCTGAGCGTACAATAATTAAACTACTAAATAAATATTATCGTGGGAGAGGAATGTGCTTGAGTTATTGAAGACTTGTTAAATCATCCCTTTTCCCGCTGAAGCTTTGTTGAGAAGAAATAAGTTGTATACGGAGGTAAACCAATCCTAAATTTAAATAGCATTATAAATCAAACAAAAAAATTGCGTCGTTTAATGAAGGATTTGAAGGTTTGTATGAGCATGACATATTGCTGAAGGCAGTCGTATTCCCTCTACTCTTAGCCCTGCCTTCTATTTTCAAAGGAGAAAAATGTTTGGACACCAAAGGGGGTTCTGATGTAAATACACTACTCAAAACAATTAGAGGAACACATGTTTAAACCAAAACCACAAAATAAATAGTGTAACTATTTAATTTTTGAGAGTCAGATGTTTGAGTTCAATTATTGTTTAAAATCAGATTGAAGATCTTCTGGGTTTTATTCATTTTTCTCTGAATATATAGTTAAATTCCAAGAGTCGCTGAAACCAAAGTGAGTTCGTATTAATTTATTTTTTAAACCGGTTTGAAGAATAATCTGTGGTAGGGAATTGTTATTTTTGTGTTCTCTGAAGCTAATACAGAGCAATGAGACATCTGGATGAAACATCAGTTGCATGAGCAGTTGCATTGATTGAAGATGGTCGTTCCATTCGCCATGTCTCTAGGATTCTTGATGTCAGCCCTTCCGTCATCCATAGGCTGTGGGCGCGATATAGAGAGACACGTGGATACAAGAGGAGACCCGGGCAAGGTCGTAAGAAGAATACAGCAGACGTACAGGGTAGATTTCTTGTCTTACCAGCTTTGCCAGAGATCTACAAAATCATTTACGCACAGCAACTGGTACGGTAATTTCTGATCAGACTGTAAGAAATAGACTAAGAAATGCAATATTGAGGTCTAGAATCCCCTTTAAAGCCCCTCGTTTAACACGTCAGCACAAAGAAGCCCGGCTGCGATTTGCTCAGAATCATGTCAACTGGCAGCTCCGCCAATGGTAGGGTGTTTTATGCACGGACGAATCAAGATTTCGTCTAACAGGTTCTGATGGTCGTACACGTGTATGGAGACGTCCTGGTGAACGTTTTAATCCAGCCACAATTATTGAACGTGACAAATTTGGAGGTGGTTCGGTTATAGTTTGGGCTGGGATTACTATTGAGTCTCGGACAGAGCTTGTCTTTGTCCCAAAGCGCATGAATTCTGATATTTAATTAATTCTCCAACATGTTGTACCCTTTGCTTATGGTATGGACCCTAATTTTCATCTAATGCAAGATAATGCTAGATGTCATACAGCACTGGCTACCAGAGATGTCCTGCAAGAATGCCAAATTCGGGTGATGGACTGGCCTGCATGCAGTCCAGATCTTAATCCGATCGAGCATATGTAGGATAAGTTGGAAAAACTTGTTCGTAAGCGTCCTGCTGTACCTCAGAACCTTGGAAGAACTTTCACATGCACTCACCGAGGAATGGGAGAGAATCTCACAAGTTTCTGTAAGAAGGCTTCTGCGAAGCATGCCTCGTAGGTGTAATGCCGTCATTCAGGCTCACAGAGGACACACTAAGTACTGAATGTTGAAATAATCATGGGAACATTGATTCCAAAAATTTTAAATCTCAAATTTCCACTTTGTTTTCTGTTACAAATGATAACTTGTTCGTGTTGCTAACACTGTACAAGAAAATATTGTTTGAATGTCTATTCTAATTTTACATAAATCTACAATTTATAATTACAAAAGCTCAAACATTAAATTGTTTCAATATTCATTCTCGTGTTTTGGTTTAAACATGTGTTCCTCTAATTCTTTTGAGTAGTGTAATTTTCATGTGCTGAAAAATGTCATAAACTATCTGAAGCCCATGTAAACTAAAATAGTGCTACATAAGTTTGGAAACGGGGGCACGCCGTAGCGTTAGTGGTTAAGGCACTGTGCTACAAGCCGAAATGTCGAGGGTTCGAGTCCCGGTGCGGTCAGGATTTTTAAACTGGCCCAAACCTTCTGGCTGCACTATGGCCCTGGGGTCGACTGAGCCTATCTTGTTCTGGGGGTAAAGGCAATCGTCACATAGGGCTGACAACCCAGCTGACATCAAGTGCCGATTGTCTAGAAAAAGTGGGAGCCTTAACCTCCTGCTACCCCAAGGGCCTCCTAAGGCCTGTAGTGGGATCATTCACTAAGTTTGGAAACACTAGAATTGATGAGACCCGAAGCCGGGCTTTCAAAATTAATTATGGATACGCATAAAGAAAACATTAAAGCAAACAGGTACATTGTTAGCTTTCTAATAGACGCTGTGTTTTTCTTGGCCCATTAAGAGCTGTCATTTAGGGGCCATGTAGAAAAGAGGGTGTAATTATATTGAATTTTTGCACTATAGATGAGAAATAAAGAACGATTTTGAAATTTCTATTGTGTTCGCTGACACATCATATAATCTTCAAAATACTTAATATACACTATATCCGCTACTTTATTCAATAAAATAAAACAGAAGATCTCACCCTTAGTATCTCTAATAGAAGACGAGGCTACCAACGTACAGAGCTCACTTATAAGCTCTAGAAACGAGCTGGAAGCGGAGACAAATTCTATGTTTTAAAATCATGAATCTATATATTTAATTAACTATTAATATGTCTAGTTATCCCTTTCCATTTCCCAAACCCCATACCTATAGTAGTTTATTATATTTGATACTCGTAACACTGCGTATCGTTCTTTTTAGAAGTTCATTTATTTATTAGAAAGAATATAATAAACACAATATTATATCCATATTACTGTAAATAAAACGACTCGACAGCTAGCACTTGTCGAAATTCCACGCTCCGCCACTGCCTGTAAGGCATAAAATTCGGTCCATAACGCCCATGAAGAATCATCGGCCTCGTAAAATTTTATTATTATTATAGCCTCACTATGATGGTTGTCCAGCGGCTCGCCTTGTTTCCCCGCAGGTGTTGTATATAATTACATATAAAGACGCCGACAACCATCACTATAATTCCGCATCGACAGGCATTGTCACGCGGCATCCGCTTTTAATAAATCGACAACCATCATAGTGAGGTGATAATACCAACATGTGTATTCATTGTAAGGTACGTACACACTTACGCGCCGCGCGCGCGCACCATGTTCGTCAGATTTGGACAGGGCTTTAAGGTGCGCGCGAACGGCGCGCGCGCGTCTCGCACCACGATCCACTCATTGTCGGTTTTTTCCACGAACACTTTGATGGTTCGCTGTTTAGATTTGGACGGGTTCCTGAGAGGTTCGTTGTTTTCGGTGTGCACCTATTATTTGAGTATGGAGTGGTCAGAGGAAAACATGTTAAAACTTATTGACATTTATAGAAGCAAGCAATTATTGTGGGATCCTCAACATAAGGATCATTTAAAAAAATCATTGAAAGGAGATGCCTGTTTTTTTTCAATGTCATGTTTTTTTTCATGTGTACTGTAATTGTATGAATAAATTAGAATGATTTAGAAAACATTATTTATTTAAGACGTTCATTTTATAATATTATGTATGAAGTATCACAAAACAATACAATATATAAACACATTTATTACTAATTATTTATTTATTTCTTCAAAGACTCCAAAGAGCAAGACTGCTCATGTTAACGGGCAATATACAAAAAATAATGGCCATAAAACAATTAACAATAAAAACAAGAAAAATTCAGGCATAAGTTTAAGTAATACAAACTACTATAGATGCACAATATATATACACATATAAATACGATACTTAAACAGGATAATATTAATAATAATAAAATTAACAAAATTAACTAAGAAAGCAATGAGAAAAAATATTTTTTAATACAATTAGAAAAATGTTTAATATTCGTGAAATGTTGATATTCAATAGGTAAGTTATTGTAATGGTTGATTAATGCATAACGAATCCCTTTTATATATTTTTTTTGAGAAACTAGTATCTTTGTGCAATAAAGTACAACCTCTAGTATAATAATCATGTACATCTTTATTAAAAATTAAGGCCCTGTTATGGTGAGATAGATTCTTAATAATTTTAAACATATATATACAAATCATATATTTTTTTTAATTCCTTTAATGCTATAATATTTGAAAAAGTATAAATAAAGTTATAAGATGTAATAAGTAATAAGCGTGACCAGACGTCCCGATTTTGGCGGGACAGTCCCGATTTTTAACAATTTGTCCTGCGTCCCGCGGCATTTAAAAAAAAAAGTCCCTATTTTTGGGAAAGAAAGCAGGACAAGCGGGAGAACGAAAAGGAAATAGACAAGGTTGGTTACACCTGCTCTGCAAAATGTCTACTGAAGGTTTGTGGGTTTCCTATGGATCGCAGGAGGTTCGTTGAAATTAATCATTTCGATGAACATAACACGCGCCGCGCGCGCGCCGTTGGTGTTCGCGGCGCGCATATGTGTACGTACCTTAAGAAATTTAGGAAGAACGACAGATACATCTAGTAAAGAACAAAATAACTAGACCATAGTTCCATCAATAATGTGATAGTTTGTCAAGCGAGAGTTTAAATGATCAACTCAGAGATACAATTTAATGTTTCCGAAGGATTTATGAAATCAAGTATTGAGATATTCGGTGGAGTATGAATAAAGAACGCCTCTCAATGAAATTAATGTGTATGTAAAACACGCCACATGTCGAACACTGGAAAACACGTCAATTGGAACGTCTCATCGTGTGTCTCTAGAACGAGAAAAATACAAAACAATAGGCAAAACCTATAGAAAACGGAAAATATGACTGTACTAATTACATCAACTACAAAGAAAAACAAAACATTACACAAATCGCTCAAATAATAGACCTATATGTATATAGACCTACACAAATATATTATAAGCTATAAGTAGAGATCCGTGAAATTCGCGAGTCGCGATAACGCGAAATGCTATAATTTTGCCATTTTCTTGTACCATTCTTAACTCCACTTCCCATAACCTCAAAAGAGCATTTATGAATCGCGAAATAACGCGAAATCCTACGATAACGCAAAATAACACCTAAATTTAAAATTTTCAACGAATTCCGGAGATTTTTTCTTCTATTTGCGAAATTTTCGTAATGCATTTTTAAACACTGTTTTCGGATTCCATCTTCTTTTTAACTGCCATATCTGATGGAGCCATATCTGCTTCCTCCAAGCATTCTTGCAAAGGGAAATGGTTGCAACACAGTTCACAACATAGGGGTAATATTTTCTGTCCTTCTCGTGCTCAAATATGGTCTCTCCATGGATTTTAGACTTCTATGGCCAATATGAATTCCAAGAAATACGAATTATATTAACGTGTAAGGTAAGTTTCCCCCCCCCTAAATTTTTGCTAATATAATTATATATTTTGTGACTAAGATTAAAATTTTATGCATTTTAGTGTACTAAAATGGATATCAGTTGTACAAACTAAAAGTTCACCTTAACCTACTGGATATATCATTCTTATTGTGTTTAATATACTAGACTAGAATTAAAAAAGACTCGAATTTACATTTCTTTAAGAATAACACCGCCAAATTCCCAATAACATAGAAATCTTGAAATTTTATAACGAATTTTTCCTAAAAATAAAATCACATTCACGGATCTCTAGCTATAAGGCAATAGAAGCGACTTGAAATAAAATAAATGGCCATTAACAACCTATTCGATAATGGCTAGTTGTTAGTTACAACCTTGAGATTCTATAAAGATACATTATAGGCCTGATATAACATTTGTCACTATGCTTGTATCAAATGTTGTTCATAATCTCTTAGGAACTTACAATGAAAACAAATAAAACTGTTATTCTCCCAGTTATATGGATGCGAAACATGGACTCTTACTTTAAGGGAGGAAAGAAGATTACGATTTGAGAATAAAGTTCTTACGAAAATCCTTGGACCAAAGAGAGATGACAGGCGAATGGAGAAAACTACATAACAGTGTTTGTTAACAGCTGTGGTCTCGAGGTAGCGTTCTGCCTTGTCACGCAGTGGGCCCGGGTTCGATTCCCGGTCGGGACAGGCTCCTGGGTGAGGTTTTTTCAGGGTCTTTCCTCACCTGTAAGACAAATATCAGGACGCTTAGGGCCCAACGGTCCCCGAAAATCATCCGACCATCATAATCACCCTTATCATTATCATCATCATCTTTCACCGGTGTGGAAAGGAACGTGAAGCTACCACATCTATAATTCCCTAGTAAACCTGCAAAGCATAGCATGAAAATGCTATGATTGCAGTGAAAGACCTGCCCTCGGGCAGAATTACTATGGATGGATGGACATAGTCTTTATAGTATACCAGATATTACGAACTGCTGGTTTTCTTAGACCTTAAAGGACCTTCGGGACTTGGAAATTCTGGTAGCATCAGTTTCTAGCCGAGCGTTAGTATGAGGATGTACAATTTATATATATATATATATATATGGCATACATGTTTTTGAACATAAATAAATTGATTCTTAATTTTAACTATTTTATTTCTAGAGAATAATGATTACAATAACTAAGTATTCTAGCCCTAAATAACTAATCTAAGCTTATATTAAGAAGCCTTACATTCGAACTTTTTTAGAGTTTGAGAACGAGAGATGTGGGTTAATAAATCTACCCTAATCTACATGTTTAAAATTCTAATATCCCTTTTTAAATATAGTATTAAATTGTTTAATGTACTTGATTCCCTTACAAAAGTCCTAGATACATATTAAGAAAAATTGTAGCTTGACTCACCCATCAGCTGCTCTTGCTTTCACAGACAGACAGGAGTCCCTTACTTTTCCAGGGTTAAGTACTGAGCTTTGACCTACAACTCCCTTACTGTAGTAACATTCCATAGCCCTAACTGTAGTAACATTCCATAGACTAAATGTAGAGATTTACAGTTAACTTGGTTCTGAAATATAATGTCTGAAGCTTATTTCAACAACGTTCCACTTGAATAATTAAAATGATCTATAAAATAATTAAATATCTATATAAAATACTCTATGTATTCATAACACCAGATATAATAAGAACAGTTAAGTTTCGTAGATTGCGATGGGTAGGTCATGTGGCACGATTGAGAAATGAAAGAGGTGCTTGGAAGCTTCTTGTAGGAAAACCAGAAGGAAAACGCCCAATTGGTAGACCAAGAATGATATGGGTGAATAACATTAATCATGATTGAAGGAAGTAGATTACACAGGGGATGATTGGAAAGCATTAGCTCAGGATAGGGATGTGTGGAAAGCTTATTCCCACGCGACCTTGAACCTACCGTTAGATAGAGCCAGTGAGTTAGTTAGTTAATCTCTTAGGAACCTATTTAGCGTCACAATATAAATTTAATAGTTATCCTGCAGTCCAAGTTAACCTCTCTGAGCTATTAACGTAACATGATCCACTAGAGACCTTTGGATACCCTTGGGGTAGTAGAAAGTCAGTGCTCCCACCTTCCTAGACAATCGGCATGAGATATCAACAGAGTTGCATTGAGCTATTATATTACATATACGTATAGACATAATAATAGAGAGTGAACTATCATTCACTGCATACGGAAACCATCAAAAAATTTACTGTTGCAGCTAATTAATTTGTTGCTTCAATTTGGAGACGTTTGCGTTATCATGAAGCAACGAAACGATGCTATGGAGCGCGCTATAATGGGCTTAATAAAAAGAAAACATTCTACTAGATATTCTGTGATTTGGAATATTTATTTTTTTATATTCAAAAACACAGAATATATAGACGAACATATTTTTAGAGATCATATTGAAATTTGTTTTGCTTGTTCTGAAATGTTTGTTTTTTTTTTACTTGAGCCAATTATACTGCGCACCATAGAATGATGACCCAGTTATGTAGGAACCATTCTACGCCCATCCATCCATCCATTTGTCCAGCATTGTGAAATTGTGAATAATTAACTCAGTTTTTGTCGGAAACTATAGCCCAAGCGCATTTTTAGGATGAATAATTTTTTAATAGTTTTTAATGGATTCTTATTTTAAAGGATGAGAAAATATTACGAGTATTTGAGAATAAAGTTCTTGGAGAAAACTTTGGACCAAAGAGAGATAAACAGACAGACGAATGGAGAAGACTACATACGAGTGAGCTACGTGATTTTTATGCGAAACCAGATAAAATAAGAACAGTTAAGTCTCGTATATTGCGATGGGCAAGATGTGGCACGAATTGGAAATGAAAAACGTGCATGGAAGCTTCTTGTAGGAAAACGCCTAGTTGGTAGACCAAGAATGAGGTGGGAGAATAACATTAACCATGATTTGAGGAAAGTAGATTATACAGGGATTAGTGGAAAATATTAGCTCAGGATGGTGATGTGTGGAGTGCTTATGTTCGCGCGGCCATGAACCTATGGGTTCATTAGTGCCAGTGGGTGAATTTCTCAACCGAAGTCTAAACCGCGGTCGTGGTTTTTTATTGTTTCTATAACAACCATAGAAACTTAAAATCTACGGCTGTTAATTCCTAAAACAAATGTCTGAATCATGTCTATGGTTCCATAACAATTTCTGTGAATTTTCAGTCATTTTTATAGGTGTTATGGAAACAAAAAAATCGGAAAACCGCGGTCGTGGTTTAGACTTCGGTTCAGAAATCCACCCAGTGAGTTAGTTATTTTTGGATGGCAAATAATGTAGATTTCCTATATCTTATGCGAATTCAATCATCTTGTTAATGATAGCCTCGCTATCGAAATGCGTTAACTTTTTTAATATTTTGGTTTGGTGATTTGGGTTTTATTGATGATAATGTCTAATACATTTTTATTATCACCGAGAAGATCCTATTAATTAATATTATATTTATGGTATATATTTGTAGACTGCCTTCGGAATTCTAGTAATCCACATTCTTATAAGATGACGTTTCCAGTTGGTCTGATACTGATGGGTATATTCCACGACTGGCTTGGTTTCATTTATTTTAAAATGTCGCAATTTGTTTTAAAATTTCACTTAGTAGGTTATTCATTTATATAATATATTTGTTCATTTATATGTTTATTTATTTTTGTGACACTTAATGACACCCTAATAAATAATCAAATGGGTCCTGGTAATCTTATGAAATTCCAACCCAGCATACGTCATGTCGATTGAGGAAAATTAATAAAAAAACCTCAGTCATGTTATGAGCACGGGTTTTGAACTCGGGACTTTCCGAATACAAACCTGTAATATTAATACATTGTCAGCGCCGCCGAGTGATCTTGGCGCAGAGTTACGGGACTTGCGCTGCGCTGACTCGAGTCTCCATGAGGGAAGAAATTTTCTCGTGGAATTTCGGCCAGTATGGGACTGGTTCCCACCCAGCATCGTGAGGAATTTGGATAGCAACAAGAAGTAGTGGCTCCAGGTTGAGAAAACTAGCTATAACGGCTGGAGGATCCGACATGCTGACCACATGTCACCCCTACACTGGCAGTTGATCATCTGTCTCTGTGATTAACACATGTGGATGTGAGGCCAGCAGCCGGCTGGTATACCAAGGACCTTCTAAGCCTGTTGCGTGATTAACACATGTAGATGTAAGGCCAGCAATCACAAATAGGAATGAGATGCACAAAGAAATTAAACATACGCTCAATTCTGGAAATGCATGCTATTATGCATTTACAGAGACTCTTGACGTTCCAACTCCTTTCAAAAAATGTTAAACTGAAAATAGGCTACAGTGTATAAAACTATTATTCTCCCAGTTATATTATATGGATGCGAGACATGGACTCTTACTTTAAGGGAGAAAAGGAGATACGAATATTTGAGAATTACGTTCTTAGGAACATTTTTGGACCGAAGAGAGATGAACATACAGATGAATGGAGAAGACTACATAACAGTGAACTACATGGTCTTTATAGGGAACCACATTTAATAAAAACAGTTGAGTCTCGTATACTGCGATGGGCAGGACATGAGGCACGAATGAGGAGTGAAAGACGTGCATGGAAGCTTCTTGTAGGAAAACCAGAGAGAAACCGCCCAGTTGGTAGACCAAGAATGAGGTGGGAGAATAACATTAACTTATGATTTGAGGGAAGTAGATTATACAGGGAATGGTTGGAAAACATTGGCTCGGGATAGGGATGTCCGCGCGGCCATGAACCAATGGGTTCGATCGTGCCAGTGAGTCAGTTAGTTGGAAGTGAGGCCAGCATCCAGTTGGTAGATGAAGGGCCTTCTAGGCCTGTTGTGCCATGGACTTTTTTTTTAAATATTAATACATCCTTTGCTTGTTTGGAACCTAATGAGTGGTGGGACGAAGAAAGTTCTGTCTTAATTTAGTGTAATTGAATTTAATTAGTAAGTAAAAGAGCTTAAATAATTGTATGCTGGAGTTTTTTGTCTGGTGAATAAAAGAAGAAGAAAATTAGTTTACTGATGAACTGTTTTCTCGTTGTCATGGCCGTACGAGTAAAGACAGCACGATTTGTTATCTAGTGGCCAGTGATTAAGATCTGATATAAATGTGAGGCAGAGGGCAGGGCAGGTTACACACAACCTGAGGCTGGAAATTTAATCAAATCAGGTCGTACATGACACCTGGCGCAGACAAAAAACGATCTGCATACAATATTACACTGCGGCCGTCACGGGGTGAAGGGCCCTCATAACGCTGTCAGATCAATTCTTTCGTCTATAAGCCCTTATAATAATAATAATAATAATAAAAATCCATCCATCCATAGTAATTCTGCCCGAGGGCAGGTCTTTCACTGCAATCATAGCATTTTCATGCTATCTTTTGTAGCTTTACTAGGGATTTATATGTGTGGTAGCTTCCCGTTGCTTTCCACGCCTGTGAAGGATGATGATGATGGCCGGATGATTTTCGGGGACCGTTAGGCCCTAAGCTTCCTGACATGTGTCTTACAGGTGCGGAAAAACTCCGAAAAAAAAGTCACTCAGGAGCATGTCCCGAGCCCGCTGCGTGACAAGGCAGCACGCTACCTCGAGACCACAGCGGTGGACATAATAATAATAATAATAATAATAATAATAATAATAATAATAATAATAATAATAATAATAATAATTGAAAGCGCTGGGCTGAACAGATGTGAGAACGCAACAGGCAAAGACCTAATCCGTGAAGGATGATGATGATGATAATGATAATAATAATAATAATAATAATAATAATAATAATAATAATAATAATAATAATAATAATAGTAATTGAAAGCGCTGGGCTAAACAGATGTGAGAACGGAACAGGCAAAGACCTAATCCGTGAAGGCTGATGATGATGTTAATAATAATAATAATAATAATAATATTAATAATAATAATAATAATAATAATAATAATAATAATAATTGAAAGCGCTGGGCTAAACAGATGTGAGAACGGAACAGGCAAAGACCTAATCCGTGAAGGCTGATGATGATAATAATAATAATAATAATAATAATAATAATAATAATAATATAATCATATAAATGAAAGCGCTGGGCTGAACAGATGTGAGATCGGAACAGGCAAAGGCCTAATCCCTGAAGGATGATGATGATGATGATAATAATAATAATAATAATAATAATAATAATAATAATTGAAGCGCTGGGCTGAACAGATGTGAGATCGGAACAGGCAAAGATCTAATCCGTGAAAGATGATGATGATGATGATAATAATAATAATAATAATAATAATAATAATAATAATAATAATAATAATAATAATAATATAATAATAATAATAAATCAAAGCGCTGGGCTGAACAGATGTGAGATCGGAACAGGCGAAGACCTAATCCGTGAAAGATGATGATGATGATAATAATAATAATAATAATAATAATAATAATAATAATATAACATACAAGTCAAGTAGTATCGTTGGCTTGGTTTAGGATGAATGTATGTTTATATGTTTGTGTCGAGTGAAGTGTTGTATGAGGGATTCTGGTGGAAGGTAGAAGGTGAAATCCGGTACCGGCACGTAGTCTACTCCTACCCAAAAGCACCAAGGGGACCGCCAGGTTTAACGTCCCCATCCGACGAACGAATCGCTGTAACAGAATCACGTGCCTTCTCAACGGAAATATTGCTGAAGGAATTGCAATTTAATCCAGGAATCTGGTGCACAATCCATCGATTAAAAACTGTACGTCACTATTCGTCCAGGCACGAGATTTAAAATTCTACAATTAAAAATATCAACTCCGCCGGGTATGGAACCCGGACCCGATAATCAGCGTGGACCAGAAGCCGGGCTTCACAATAATATCATTCAGTTATGTGATGAAATAACTTTTCCGATTGAGGGTCTTTCCACTTTTCAGCGGTTGCCCTTTTACCAGCCGGCTGCTGGCCCTTCACATCCACATGTGTCAATCACAGAGGTAGATGATCAACAGCCAGTGTAGGGGTGACATGTGGTTAGCATGTCGAGTCCCCCAGCCGTTATAGCTGGTTCCTCAACCTGGAGCCGCTACTTATTGTAGTTACCCAATTGCCTCACGATGCTGGGTGGGCACCGGTCCCATACTGGCCGAAATACCATGAGAAAATTTCTTCCCCCATGGAGACTCGAACCAGCGCAAGTCCCGTAGCTCTGCGCCAAGGCTTCCTACCTTAACTACTCGGCTACGGCGCGGGACATGAAATAACTTAAATATCTAAATACAGAATGTCCGGGACCAAGACTGCCAATGAGAAATTGTCTGAGAACAGAAATTAACAAATTTATTTCAATACAGTTTGTTATAAAACATAGATAAACTCAACAAGTTTGTATGATAACCCGGGACCAAGACTGCCAATGAGAAATTGTCTGAGAACAGAAATTAACAAATTTATTTCAATACAGTTTGTTATAAACCATAGATAAACTCAACAAGTTTGTATGATAACCAGTATAAATTTATACACGTGCACCTTTGGTTTAGAGTTAATTAATTTCTTTCACGGCTAAAGTCCTGAGCATAGTTTCCTTACATAATATGGGGGAGTTCCATCTTGTTAGAAGGCGCCAAAACAAGCGACTAATCGAATAATCATGAGAATTTAATTAATTTCATTGTTGTCACCACAAAACTTAAAATTAAAATAAACATGAGAAATTACGTAATACCATTGTTGTCACCACAAAACTTAAAATTAATATAAACATGAGAAATTACGTAATATCATTGTTGTCGCCACAAAACTTCTTCTTCTTCTTCTTCTTCTTCTTCTTCTTCTAACGTCATGGAATTATGCCATTGAAATGTTTCTACATCAAGAGACCGTATCCCTCCATCTACCTATGGGGCGCCCAATATTTACCGCAAAGCTTAAAATTAAGTAATTTCATTGTTGTCACCATAAAACTTGTTGAGTTTATCTATGTTTTACAACAAACAATATTATAACTTTATTAGATTCTTATTGTTTATTATATAGCCTCAAGGACAAAGTGATAGACAATTAATTTTCGAAATTGATGAAATGCCTGGTAATGTTGATCCCTAACTCGGTGTATTAGTTTTCATTGATTGATTTGGCTAATTTCAACATATTGTCATGTATCCCAAACACTGCGTTGCAGTCTACCTGATGATTTCATCGATATGTCGTTAGAGCCGCTCAGATATAAAAAAAAATCACATAAATAATACTTATTTAATTTCTGTTTGATGTATGTACCTATATTAATTGAAGGTGACAAACATTAGATTTAATTTGTCAAGACTTTCGATAGATACTGTTTTCCGTCATCCTTCTTCCCTCCTGTGCTTCAAATGGATTTAGACGAATGACACAGTTAAAAAGTTAAATAAAATAATATGAAAGAACCAAAATAACAGAAACATAAAATTCATCTGCTGTGAAACAAATTACAAAATAAAGGGATTTTAATCCATTTCAAAACAGTAAATTTCGGTTACCCCTAACTCCTGCGGTAGGGAGTTACAGTTAGGTACAGCAAATGGATTAGAATAGTGGCAGGTTCTGTGATGTGGAATTTTAAGTAGCAGATTCTATATTCAAGTTGTGATTAGAGTTTAGAACGTTAGAGGATGAAAGATAAGTAGCTTAGGTTAGAGAGATGTGTACCGGTAACTGACTACCAGATTAAGAGAATGCATTTTTCTGCATAATGGAGTCACATGGTTAGCGGAAGGACACAGAAATATAGTTACGTTTAATTAGTCAGCCTATCTCTAATACGCATTTTACTAAAATACTGCAGTTTATCTGCTAGTCTATCATTAATTGACTAACTCACGTCTCTATCGAACCCATAGGTTCATTGCCGCGCTGACAAGCTATCCATACATTCCTATCCTGAGCTAATGTTTTCCAATCATCCCCTGTATAATCTATTTACTTCAAATCTTGGTTAATGTTATTCACCCACCTCATCCTCAAATACTTGTAATATTTTCTCCTCCCTTAAAGTAAGAGTCCATGTTTCGCACCCATGTAATATAGCTAGGAAAATAACCGTTTTATATATTTTCAGTTTAATGTTTTTTTCAGAGAAGTTGAGACATGTGTGCCTGTAATGAATAATAGCATGCTTTTCCAGAATTGAGGCATTTGTTTAATTTCTTTGTGCACCTCATTCCTATTTGTAATTATTGTTCCTAGGTATTTCAATTTAGCCACTTCTGCAAAATTTCCCTCATTTGTCATTAACTGTCCATTTCCATTTAATAATGTATTTCTATGTGTGAACATATATTTACTCGTAGTTTTATTGATGCTTTTACTGTAGTCCAAATTCCTTAGTATTACTGAATAGAGTGTGTGTGTTGGCCCTTAGTGTCTCATCGCTATCGCCCAGTAATATCACACATCATCAGCATAAATTAACAGCTTATTGATGTCATTGAGTTGTACGCATTCTTCATCCTCTTAAAGATTTTATGGCATGCTCTAGTACAAAATTGAATAATAGATGAGATAGTGCATCTCCTGGTTTTAACCCATTGTGAATTTCAAATGTATCCAAAAACTGTTTGCCTACTCGCATCGTCCTGTGTCATTTGGACACATTCGAATAAGTCAAACTTTTTAGAATTCCGAACTCCAGCAAATACTGTATTAACTTCTCCTTCTTGATTGAAAATTATGCATTTTTTAAATCTACATACAGTTGATGCACAGTGCCATTATATTCCCATTTATTTTCTAAAATCTGCCTTTTACTAAAAATCTGTTCTGTTGTAGATCTGTTTCTTCTAAATCCACTTTGATGATCTCCTATTGTGTCATCAATATAGGGAGTGAGTCTGCTTACTAATATATTTGTTAGAAATCTGTACGAAGTTGAAAGTAATGAGATACAACTGTAGTTGATCATTAGGTCCATTAATTAAATGCCTCGATAATCAAAATGCTGTATTACAATAATTTATGCTACAAATATTTTGAGACTTGAAGGAAATAAATTGACATGGAGAGAGGGAATTATGAATTTGTTGAAGGACTGGGGACTGCAGGACGGTGACTGGAAGGATAGAGATGAATGGAAGAGCAAAATCAAAACTTAATATTGGGCACAGGAAGATGTTGTATACATTTCAGACCTGTTAAATATTTATACAGTAAGCTCAATGGATTATGTTATATCTGAGTTACACTTCTACCTCCCAATATTATTTATTTATTCGCAACTTTTAAGGAAACCATAATTTACGTAATTTGAGTTTATTTTTCTGTATTGCCTTATAGTGCAGTAAAACTCTTCTCATGCTACAGCAGTTCATCACGTAGCAGCACTCAACTTAAATTGCAAGTGTTGCCAATACTAGAAGTAAAGGAAAATTGCACTGAAAATAATAAACATTCTCAGCACTTTTATGATATAAACTAACTAACTAACTCACTCACTGCCACTATCGAACCCATAGGTTTATTGCCGCGCGGATATAAGCTCTCCATATATCCCTATCCCGGGCTAATGTTTTCCAATCATTCCCTGTATAATCTACTGCCCTCAAATCATGGTTAATGTTATTCTTGGTCTATCAACTGGGCGTTTTCCGTCCGGTTTTCCTACAAGAAGCTTCCATGCACGTCTTTCATTCCCCATTCGTGCCACATGCCCAGCCCATCGCAGTCTACGAGACTTAACTGTTCTTATTATATCTGGCTTTCTATAAAGACCATATAGTTCACTGTAATGTAGTATTCTCCATTCATCTCTCTGTTCATCTCTCTTTGGTCCAAAAATTTTCCTAAGAACTTTATTCTCAAATACTCGTAATCTCCTTTCCTCCCCTAAAGTAAGAGTCCACGTTTTGTATCCATATAATATAACTGGTAGAATAATAGTTTTATACATTTTCAGTTTAACGTTTCTTGAAAGGAGTTGGGACGTCAAGAGTCTCTGTAATGCATAATAGCACGCATTTCCAGAATTGAGCCTATGTTTAATTTTTTGTTCATCTCATTCTTATTTGTGATTATTGTTCCTAGGTATTTGAATTCAGCCACTTACTCAAAATTTCCCTCATTTGTCATTAGCTGTCCATTTCCATTATATAATGTATTTCTATGTGTGGGACTTTTAGGATATAAAAAACTAAATTAGTTTTTTTTTAATTCGCGTTTTACACGTTTGTAGTTTGTGTAACACTTGTATAGATTTTAAGAGAAATTTATTAAAAACATAGATACATTAGATGGTAAAAGTATTCTTTAAACTTCATCTTACGTCATTGGATATGATTTATTCCTACAGGAAAATAGACATAAAACCTAAAATACAAGTTTTATATTTAATAATTAGTTACTTTTTCTTTCGGAATGTGTGTTTGTATGCTACCTACCTTTATAGAAATATGCGTTTCATACAGCCTAGATAGATCATCGGTTAATTAATGTGTTTGACATCGTCCAATTCCTAATAGCCAATTTTGTCGGTCCATCCAGTCTCTTGGTTGTAGATGTTTCTCCTTCATGTATAATACATTCCCTGACTCCAGGAGATTTTAGGTCTTCCCTCAGGTTTTTCATTCCAAAACACATTTTGGTAGGCGATCCTCTTCCATTCGCTGGACATGTCCGTACCATCTTAATTACTGAGTTTTAATATAATCTAAAATAGTGTATTCAATCTTCAATGTTTCTCTTATAAATGAGTTCTATTTTTTTCTCTTCTTGAAATTCTTGCTGCCCTTCGTATAAAATCAATTTCCGTTACCAAAAGATACTTATTTGTTTTTTGTTGTTAATGGCCAAAGTTCTACTCCATAAGTAATTATGCTTTTAAACAATTGTATGATATATATTAATTTTATTTTTATTACTTATATTTTTATCCCACAATATTCCATTGAGGCAAGCAATTGCAAATTTTCCTTTACTATTTATATTTCTCATTTCCTCTTCATAACTTCCATTTTTATTTATTTGTATTCCTAAGATTGTAGTTGTATTGTTTCTCCAGTCTCCAAAATTAAATTTTGTTCTAGTTCACCAATTGATAAATATTTTGTTTTCTTCATATTCAAGATTAATCCCCATTTATCATATTCTTCTATTAATTTTCTAGTCATATATTCTACCGTAAATCTTCATAATCTTGTGCAATTATATACCCTACCTTTATTTTTTAATCTTCATAGGAACATCGAATCAGCGTAAATTGTCATTAGTTTTTATATTCCTATAAATGTATTTAATTGAACTGACGATATGTTTAATTTAATTTTTTGCTGAGACTCGGTAACATCCCAGTTCCACACAAGGTCAATAACAAGTAGTTATAATGAAGCGTGATTTTGCATGCAAAACTCTATAACGGGATGTCTACAAAGTTCACTTTACTATATTAGCCGATGTATTGGTGATCCTTATCAACACCTACACCAAGGTTTCTCCGTCAATTGATATCGACCCTCCAGTTTTTCTAGACTTAAAATGAAGTTTCTAATCTTATAGATAAGTTCGTATGCGAAACGCCAACCTTTTCTCCTTAGACTTTAAAAAGATAGAAAATGTGTACTACTGACTTCATCCCTTTCATATCATGCCTATTAAAAAGTATTATTTATTTATGTACTTATATATTTATTTAGCCTAGTGGAGTAAGACCATGTGACCTTCTCTTCCACTCACCAGGACAAATATATGTTTACATTAAAATACAAAAATCACAATAGCACTAGATACTAAACGATTATCTGGCCAGACTAAACAATAATAAAAATAAGTTCTAATAATAAGACAAAGTTAAAAGAATAAAATAATATATGCATAAGGGAAGAACAGATCGATTCGACTATACATAAAAAATAAAAAGAAAGTAATAAACAGTAATGAATCTATCGCTTAAAGCAGAATTTTAATATTGCCTAAATAATATAATGAAAGTTAATAAATAATTTTGTATTTTAAAATTATTTTATACTTAAATATTAACTTTAAATAAAAATAAAAATATTTTATTGTTACTTATTGTCAAATTAAATTTTCATCATAATAATAAAAAGATTTTACTAGGCTATTTAACTCATGCTCCAAATGGTAGTGAATGACCAATCACGTTTCAATGAATTTTGTTTTACAACAATGACAATCGAGTTTCGCCTCACTCTTTATCAGCTCCTGCTTTTCTGATAAAGAAATATCCTCTTTTTTTAATATTCTGAACAGGTCAGAGCATTATTTTTCTCCAACAAAT